>JAVTVY010030058.1:0-119477 GCA_036873755.1 Hanleya hanleyi
AGAAGCAAGAACTAGTGGCGCCACCTTCAGGCAGATGTTGCTGAAATGCAATACGGACTGGCCTCTTGTCGCCAGGAATGCGAATGCTGAATTTCGGAAGAATCCAACAAAGCGTTAGAAAGTTATCGCTTCGAACAGACATGCACGGACGTACACAAACATCCACGGACACAAAAAGTAAGAACCAGTGGCGCCACCTTCAGGCAGATGTTGCTGAGATGTAATACAGACTGGCATCTTGTCGCAAAGTATGCATATTCCGAATTTCGGAAGAATCCAACAAAGCGTTAGGAAGTTATCACTTCGAACAGACGTACACGGACATTCACGGATACGAAGAAGCAAGAACTAGTGGCGCCACCTTCAAGCAGATGTTGCTGAAATGCAATACGGACTGGCGTCCTGTTGCAAGGAATGCGTATTCAGAATTTCGGAAGAATCCAACAAAGCGTTAGGAAGTTATCGCTTCGAACAGACATGCACGGACGTACACGAACATCCACGGACTCAAAGAAGCAAGAACCAGTGGCGCTACCTTCAGGCAGATGTTGCTGAAATGTAATACGAAATTCAAAAATCAGGGATTCAGTACGGTGGGGATTTCCCCACCAGTTATTTCACATTATACTTCTGAAATAAAATATGGTTCATGCAAAAGCTTTAGGGTAAATCATATGATGTGGAATAGAATGATTTCATATAGCAAAATTGAAGGCCCATTTTGACTGGAACGGACAAGAAGAAGAGAAACTCCGTGGTGCCACCTTCAGGCAGATGTTGCTGAAATGCAATACGGACTGGCGTCCTGTTGCAAGGAATGCGTATTCCGAATTTCGGAAGAATCCAACAAAGCGTTAGGAAGTTATCGCTTCGAACAGACATGCACGGACGTACACGAACATCCACGGACTCAAAGAAGCAAGAACCAGTGGCGCTACCTTCAGGCAGATGTTGCTGAAATGTAATACGGACTGGCGTCTTGTCACAAGGAATGCGTATTCTAATTTTGGAAGAATCCAACAAAACTTTAGGAAGTTATCACTTCGAACAGACATGCATGGACGTACACGGACATCCACGGATGCAAAGAAGCAAGAACTAGTGGCACCACCTTCAGGCAGATGTTGCTGAAATGCAATACGGACTGGCCTCTTGTCGCAAGGAATGCGAATGCTGAATTTCGGAAGAATCCAACAAAGCGTTAGAAAGTTATCGCTTCGAACAGACATGCACGGACGTACACGAATATCCACGGACACAAAGAAGTAAGAACCAGTGGCGCCACCTTCAGGCAGATGTTGCTGAGATGTAATACAGACTGGCATCTTGTCGCAAGGTATGCATATTCCAACAAAGCCAACAAAGCGTTAGGAAGTTATCACTTCGAACAGACGTACACGGACATTCACGGATACGAAGAAGCAAGAACTAGTGGCGCCACCTTCAAGCAGATGTTGCTGAAATGCAATACGGACTGGTGTCTTGTCGCAAGGAATGCGTATTCCGAATTTCGAAAGAATCCAACAAAGCGTTAGGAAGTTATCGCTTCCAACAGACATGGACGGACATCCACGGACAAGAAGCAAGAACCATTTTAAAGTCCCCGGCCGCGTTGCGGCGGGGGACAAAAACGTTGAATGGAACCAATCTGACTAATACCCCTTTTTCAAATAAAATGAAATCTAGTTTCCTAATTATTAATTTAAAATATGATGGTTTAATTCAAAATGACTGATGTGTAGTCATCTGAAAATCACATTTTTTCATGTTGCTCAAATAGTTCTAGGCATTAGTCTTATTCCACTGAGCAAATGTATGAAATCGGAGTGATCTCTATGCAGAGCCTAACATCTTATTCCCTTTTTGAAACTATTTACATTCTCTAGAAGTTCAAGATATGACGGTCAAATTCAAAATGGAGGCCATATCGGGTCATCTAAAAATTGCAATTTGTCATGCTGCGCGTATACTTCAAGGCAATATTCTCAACTCATTGCGCAAATTTATCAAAACCAAGAGATCTCTAAGCATACCTAACATCTTACGCCCATTTTAAATCTTTTCATAATCTATCTACATATCCCTAAGGTCAATCACGGATGATTAACTCTGTAGTGGCGCGTAGACGTGATCAACCAGCAACTGTTATGTGCCCATTTGAAGAAATGGTTACGCCCAACAGGATGGTATTATATATATCAGTTAGTAACAGGGACAGAAGAATTGGCAGGCTTTCAAATACGGGTGACTTTCCTTATTATGAAATTAGGGACAAATTTGTACGAAACCGTGATGAGTGTGGAGTGCACCCTAAGTTCATGATTTGATGGCCAAATTCAAAATGGCGGCCAAAGCTGATAATCTGAAAATCATACTTTTCGTGTTGCTCGAATAGTTCAAGGCAAGTAGGAATAGGTGAAATTCCTTATTATTGAGGCTGAGGCTGATGACGTCACGTGGCTTGACGTGGCGATGACGTCACGGATGAAGTCACTTCCGATAACATCACTTCCGGGTCAAAGGACATTTTCAAGTCAAAGGTCACTTCCGGCCACGTGACGGCCCAACAAGATTTATCTGCCCATAAATAAGACCGTACGCTTCAGTTATTGAAATGTTAGGCCCAATGGGCAACCCACGCATGGGCATTTGCGCTATGGAGTGTGGCACCTTGTTTTCTCTGTCTCACGCTGTAGAATACAATGGGAGGAGTCTCGTGACCATGGGGTGACTTTCGCTGAAACGTTACCGTGCACATGCGCAGGGCATATGCAGATCTGAAATGGACGTTTTGGGGTCGAGGTGGTGAGCCATTATTGGTACGATTGGGTCGTGTGAGGTATCAAAGTGAAGCACTCCTGGGGGACCATCCGACTGGAGTGGAAGTAAAGCTATGGCGCGCATGCGCAGACAGGGAATTGCGAGAAAAGGGAATTGAAATGGACGTTTGGGAGACGAGGTGGATCAATATTGGACGGAATGGGTCGTATGGAGTGTCATAGTGAAGCACTCGTAAGGAGCATCCGACCACACTGGTGTGAAGTGGAAGTAGGGCTATGGGGCGCATAGGCAGGCAGGGAATTGTGGTAAAAAGGCATTGAAATGGTCGTTTTTGGGTTGAGGTGGGTCAATATTGGGCGTACGGTATCGGGGAGGGTATCCATGTGAAGCGCTCCTCCAGGCCGATGCAGTCATGGGTGGGTGCATGTAAAACTTTCCCCGAAAAAAATCCGGAAACACGGACTTCACCCCTAAAATATGGAAAACCCCTATCAACCAGGTCCAGAAGGGCTAATATCGGTTCCCAGTCGATCGTGGTCTGCCGAGAGATGAAAGATCATGTTTCTCCCGGAAATAAAAAAACGGAACACGGACTTTACACCTGGTGAGTCGTAGAAATGGGAATGTTGTTGTGTAGTCTCTCAATTTCGGAGAAAAAGTCAAATCTGGGGATTTCACCAAATGAGTCGCCTAGACCCAGGCTACCTGGTCGAGTTACCTGAGTGTATATGCGGAGGAGAAACAAGAGGAGGAAGTTGAGTGAGTGAATGGTCATATAAGATCGTTTGTAAACCATTAGCCTCTGTCTTTAACCACCCTTTGACCGGGTATCATGACGAGTACATGTACGTTCTGTCAGAGAACCTTCTCTCGTCGCGACAATATGCTCAGACATATTGAATGCAAACACAACCAAGAGACACTACCGAGTCCCACCAAGGGTCCACCAAGTGGAGTAGAGCATCCCTATACGATGACGACCAGCTACAGCCAGTGGCAACCCGCCTACGGAACTACAAGGTCCCAGGCATTCCTCGCGATATTGATCAAGCGTATTTCTTCGACCCCGATCAGACCAACGTGGTAGTCCTAGATGATCTGATGGGTGCGGCCAAGAACAATACACACATTGCCGACTTGTTTACCAAAGGATCCCATCATCGGAATCTGTCCGTCATCTATGACTCAGAATGTCTTTCCTCAAGGGAAGGCGTCCAGAGATATTGCCTTGAGCTGCCAATACTTTGTGTTGTTGTCCAATCCCATCGACAGAGCACAAAGCCAAGGCGTTTCAAGCCGCGACGAGTCGTCCGTATGGCTACCTGTTCGTAGACTTAAAAACTCATACCTCCGAAGATCGCCGGTTGATGACCCACCTGTTAGCCAGCGAAGGGTCACCACAAATTCAAAGCCAGCGACCTTCATGCCAACCACAGAGTCCAAACCTGGCAGCGCCGGTCCAGCAGCAACCCGCTCGCATACAGCGGGCTATCTTCATACCACCAGTCTCGGAATATCACCAAACCCTGAAGGGCCAACCTAAACCCGTATAAAAGAATGAACACGACTTGACGAAAAGGCTATGGAGGAATGTGTTCAAAGAAAGCATGGACGCCGAGGCGGACGAGACGTTGGAGGTCACAGAAAACAAGTTTCACCACGAAGGTTATTCGAAAGAGGAAGCCGCGATTTTAACTCATAATACACTGGCACCCAGACTACGACGAGCTTTACGTCAGCAGTATGTCGACCTCGTGGCCCATAAGAAATTGCTGGACAAGGATCCAATACATATGGAAATCGAAAGAACAGCGTCGATGTTGAAAATCCCGGGCATGAGCTGGACATCGGCGTATGTCAGAGCGAGAGCTCAAAAGAAACACCTGTATGAACGCATCATTAAGATGAAAAGCGTCCCCCTATAAATAACCCACACGACACCATCGAGGCCGCTCAGCACCAAGGCATGCGTTGCCATCTTATCACGCTCATAGATGACATCCAATGGGTGACCCGGGTATGTCTTCTGCTGTATAAGAAACAGATACTACCCAAAGAGGCTACCAACACTCCTACCCGTGCCCAGAATCTGCTGACCCTGCATGAGGCATTTCAAACCTTTATGAAGACGCAGCTGGAGACGGAAAATTATCTTCTCCAACCCCCAACATGATCATGTCCGTCCATGGATGATCGGCATTGCGTTAAAGCGTCAGGATATAAGGTGTTAAGGCGTTGAGATGAGCGTTAAGGCGTAATGACGGGCATTGACGGGCGTCACTGCATTTCGATGAATTAGTGTTAATTCCATGGTACCATCAGAGCTTCTGGGTTATTTCACCAGGGCATGGAAGCGTTAAACTAGGCGTTGGCGGGCGTTACTGACCATAAAACCAAGTGTATGCCCAAAACGTGCAGTCGAGGCTCAACCGTCAGCATGGCGTATACTTGCTCTGAGTGCAAACGCACGTTCTCCAGACGCTACGATATGATGCGACACCAGAGGACTTTCCATCCAGACCGAGTGGCTAGAAGCCGATGAGCCCACTGAGGCAGATGCTGATACTCAGACCGACTGATACCGATACAGAGAATGTTGAGAGTCTATCCACCGATACGGAGAGCCTGACCTCAGTCAGGCTACGTCTCAGGGAAGTGAGAAAGAACCTACCTTTTGGGATCGTATTGTGCATGAAGCTATTCATACTCATGCTGAGGCGATCGAGAACGGCGGACATGATACCTTACAACAGGCGTACATCCAAATGCGCCCTGGCATCAGTAAAATAGCCATGGCGATATATGATCAGTATAGCCTGCTACGGCTTGAAATGAAAGACGACCTCACCCATCGGTCCATCTTGAAGACCAAGCGTCACTTGGAGAAGAATATGGGATTACCATCCACCGATGCCCTGGTAAAATGCTATCAAAAATTCTCAAGCAACTGTTTCACGACATGTTGCCTCAACGGTATCCTGGACTGCTCGACGACGATTAGGCCAAGATTGAACTTTCTCAAAGGACGGTTTCTGTTTGGACAAGAGCAGCCCAGAATACATGTAACGGACAAGAGCGACAATGACCGAAGATTGAATTTTCTCAAATGGCGGCTTCTGAGTGAACAAGAGCATACTTGAATTGTAAACATACCCAATGCGGCTCCCCAAGCGAGGGTATTATGTGCTGAAGGGGATAATAAAATGATTGACCTGCCATCCTTGTTGTTGGTGTGTTGTTTTCTTTGCTGTCTACATCATGGCGTTAAGACGCAAGGGTCGGATACTGACTGGTTATAATGGTTTACAAATGACCTTATATGACCACTCAACCCCGTTCCTCCTTCTCTTCCTCCTCCTCCTTCACCTCTACACATATACTGAGGTAACTCTACCAGGTAGCCTGGATCCAGGCGACTCATTTGGTGAAATTCCCAGATTTGATTTTTTTGACTACACAATCTCAACAAAGTTAAGTATACCTTGAAGAATTATACTACTCCCTATTTGTGTAGCACTTATACGTAAATGCGGCTGTAACTCTGTGAAGCTAGCTCCGCAAGTCAGTTGGTTAGCTCTGGCTAATTGTCTGTCTGTGTGTCGCCGTATACAGTGTTGATCGACTCCTGTAGGTTAAAACGAACTAAATGACGTCACTTCCGCCAAAGCATATCCCGCATTAAATGCTCAGTTGTGTTATTACTGGATAATATCATAACTAACTTTTATTGTGTTTCGCTAACTTAGTAAGTGTCGATTAATTTCTGAAAACATTGTGACAGTCGCGAGCCTGTGTTCTTTTCAGGACACAATCAAACGACGATACCCACGTGACCAGCTCAGACGGTTGAAAAGTGCTCGTCTCAGAAGACAGTTTGCGTTCTCAAAAATCAATTGGATTGGAGTGTGGTTTGGTACATTTCACGTGAAGTGGGAGGAGTGGTAATCAACAACATCAGTGTGTAGTTCCAGGTTAAAGTACAAGAAGGTCAGTTTTTCAGGGGCGAACTGAACCTGTTTAACCTGGAACGTAATGGGACTAAACTATAGTTCATTGTTACCTATAGACACATGATAGATGTGACATAAAGACGGAGCTTGCTGATTCATATTTCATTCAATCATCAATGTTTGGCAATATTATCTAATTGGAATAATCAGTATCGATGAAAATGCTGAGCAACTCGTGAATTTCATACACATGAGGCCCTTTAGGGGAATCCTAGACGATAGGCCCAAAATAGGTGTTTTTTATCAAAGTTTGTGTATTCCACCTGAGATATGGTGTTCTAAATCCACGGCGATCGTAATTTTGCAGTTAATTTTTATTTCGTCCCTTTAGAGGATGCTGAGAAGGGAAATGCTAGATATCACAGTGGTATAATTACTAAAAATAACTCGAAAAACGCCCCCCCCCCCTCCCCTCCACAAGCTCGCAAGTCCGGGCGGGAGGGAGGGTCATTATGTTCCGCAGTTTGCTCTAATTATATGAAACAGATGAATATGGACAAAGATTTCAGTCGGAGACAATTTTATGTTAAATTTGCACCGATCTCCCGACCAGTCAGCAAATTTACTTAGATTCGCAGGCTAAAATTTCACAAATTCGCTTCTATTTTAGCTCTCCGCGTCCTGCAAATCACCTTTGACTGATGTAGTTATTTCCCTTGATATGCCTATGATTACATCACTTTCTTTCTTAATTGTCCTATAGGACGTGGTACACATATATGGGGAAATGTGCCCAGATTACTCCCTAACTTTATCTGAAAGATGTTTTAGCGCAATAGGACTTATATAGTGTAGATGTCAAATTTCACTGATTGCAAAGATGAGGGGTAGGTTACAGAATTAGCTGCAAAATATTTATTCTTCGGAGTTTGGCTATAATATTACCCTCAGTACTTCTTCAGATATTGACCTATCTGTGGTGTCAAGAGTTTCAAAATTTTCCTTCCTTTAGGTTAAAACGAACTAAATGACGTCACTTCCGCCAAAGGTGGATGTTCGTGGTAAGCATATCCCGCATTAAATGCTCAGTTGTGTTATTACTGGATAATATCATAACTAACTTTTATTGTGTTTCGCTAACTTAGTAAGTGTCGATTAATTTCTGAAAAAATTGTGACAGTCGCGAGCCTGTGTTCTTTTCAGGACACAATCAAACGACGATACCCACGTGACCAGCTCAGACGGTTGAAAAGTGCTCGTCTCAGAAGACAATTTGCGTTCTCAAAAATCAATTGGATTGGAGTGTGGTTTGGTACATTTCACGTGAAGTGGGAGGAGTGGTAATCAACAACATCAGTGTGTAGTTCCAGGTTAAAGTACAAGAAGGTCAGTTTTTCAGGGGCGAACTGAACCTGTTTAACCTGGAACGTAATGGGACTAAACTATAGTTCATTGTTACCTGTACCAAAACTCCATTCTCGTTCAACAGTGTATTGTACCAGCAAGTGGACGGTGTATCGATGGGTTTGCCCCTAGGACCGACCCTCGCCAACATCATCATGACTGAGCTCGAAACGACAGTGGTGGATAAACTGGTCCAAGATGGAACGGTTAAATTCTACTGCAGATATGTGGACGACACACTTGTTCTAGCCAAACCTGCTGATTTCAACTCAATCTTGACGGCACTGAACACTTTCCACCCACAGCTCAAGTTTACCCATGAGGCATTTGACGCTTATACTGATGTACATTTCCTCGATATCAAAATCTGCAATGGAATGACAACCTCAATATACCGAAAATCCACTTGTACCGGCCAGTATATTCATTTCGACAGCTTTCAACCTTGGACCACAAAAACTGCTTGGATACGGGCACTTATTACTAGAGCTCACAAACTTTGTAGTACTGTTTCACTATTCAACAATCAGTTGAGTGTTATTAAAGACTTTATGTCTTGGAATGGCTTCCCCAGAGTTGAAAAACTTGTCAAAAAGTTCACCACCCGTTTGGCTTGTGCGCCTCGAGATAAACCTAAAGACGACATATAAAATCTGGATCAAATTCCCTTACGTTGGTCCTCAGGGAGAACGAATAGTCAAACGATATTTAGGTAAAATTCGCAAACTTCTCACAAAGCCAGTGAAGATCATTGTTCATTGGAGAACCACTAAAGTCAGTGCAATTATCAACATCAAAGACAAGACTCCGCTAGAATTTAGAAGTGATATTGTGTACCAATTTACCTGCCCTGGTTGTAATTCTAGTTACATCGGAAAAACTGAGCGTTGTCTTGAAACACGACTTAAGGAACATAGTAAAGGCAACAGCGAAATCCATTCTCATTTGTTCAGTTGTGAGCATTTCCAACATATTAAAGACCTACTAGATTTACCGAATAGACTAGAAGGTATTCCATATTGCCCATTGTCCTCAGTCTTATTGTCTAACACTAAAGTTATTGACTCCGCGGATCACTGGAATGTCTTGTTATTTAAGGAAGCCCTAGCTATTCGGCGATCAAATCCTAAACTTAACAGTGGTGTAAAAGCTTCGAAAGAGCTACAGTTATTCAGGTAGACTACTGTTTATTATTTTGGTATTTTGTTGCCAATTTCAATGTTTTTTTTTTTAATGTTTTTTTTTTTTATTTTAATTTTTTTATATATATATATTTTATTCCATCAATCACTGTTTAGATAAGATAATACAGCCATCCAGCATTTCTGTGGTGTGTGTATTCCTTGTCTTGTTAATTAATAGCTTAATATAATTCAGCATTTCCCATTCTGTAACTATCTAATTCTCTATATTTTATTTCCGATTTCAATCCTCCATACATGTACCTCTGTTACGTTTCTCTAATCAACTTAATACATTTTTTTTTTTTTTTTTTTTTTTCTAATCTGTTTCACTTGTGTTTATTCCCCTGATTGACATTTCTGCTGTCACTCTATACACATTCACACACCTCAATAAATCACCACCCGTCACTATTAATCTTTATCAAACTATTGCCATTTCGATTGTGTATTGCCAGGCCTATGATAGATTTATTGCTCAGTTTTGTCCATAGGACTAAAATGCATATACATTAAGACATACATTAAAACAAATATAACATGAGTACATTAAGACAAAACAATTAAGACACTAAAACAATAGGACATTAAAAGAAACATCATACAAGAAACATAAAAACAATATGAAACCATCACAGACAATATCACAGACAATATAAACAAAGACAACAAAATACATTTGAATACATCACTGATGATTTAGCGTTCTCGTGGATGCCTTGGGTTATACTTGTGATGTCATACATGGGCTAAGACTGCTGTGCATTAAAACATATATAAGAATATCTGGCTACTTCTTTAGTTATCACAGGATTTCTACCAGACAGCAGGAACAGGAATAACTCGTGATCTGTAGGCCTGCTTAAAAGACAATCTATATAGGGGTTTACAGTAGACATTAGTGCACCCCTTTCTCCGTTGAATTTGTGACAGTTTAACAGGAAGTGTTCTTCGCTGTCAATTACCTGACATTCTTTACACAGTCTTGCTCCAACTATGTGTATTCCTTGTCATGCCTATTTGCCACTCATGTTTACCTTGTTATGTTCACATATTATCTGATTGGCTATTGCCCTCTAATTTTGTGTATCTAACCATTTCAGTCTTTGTTAGTCGTTTTTGTATATAAGAGCCTGTAACTGCTGTTAAATCACATCCTGAAGATGACAAATAAAATTTTGTCGAAATATTGAGACTGTCGCCATGCGTTTATTAAGTTTATTCGGAGTTACTTTGCTTCTGCAGTATACAGTGTGTTTGGTGTAAATTGTGTTCTGTGAATGTTCCAGTGGATTAAATCTATTTATTTTATCTACGGACTCTGTGTCTAACTTTACATGGTGGCAGAGCGTGTAGAAGAGTGTGGTAACTGTACAAACTGTGGTTTAATGTGTTAGAAAAACGGCGAAAGCGAACTTTGTGACGGCCAACTGTATGTTATTGTTGTTGTTGTGTAAACGAAAATTGTCCTCATGGCATCCAGTACTGGCAATTACAAAACCCCACCGATCTTTTCGGAGACGAAACTCTACAACAGATGGGTGGACGAAATATAAAGGTTTGGCAAACTTTAACAGAACTTGAACTTGCATACATAAGTTTACTTCGAACTGTCTTCTGACGTGTGGCATATTTCTATATGGTATTCGTAAGTGGATCTTCACCTCGGACATTTTGTGATTTTTACGTTATATCATAGTAATCATCCTGTGTGCGGACATTGACAACAAAGACTGAATTCGTTGTTTTAACATTTTATTCTTTTCTAAATTCATTGCTCAGTTATTCAAAAATGTAATAAGAAAGTATGGGGATTATGTTAAGTATACTTTGAAGAATTATACTACTCCCTAATTGCGTAGCACTTATGCGGTTGTAACTCTCTGAAGCTAGCTCCGCAAGTCAGTTGGTTAGCTCTGGCTAATTGTCTGGATGTGTGTCGCCGTATACAGTGTGTTTGGTGTAAATTGTGTTCTGTGAATGTTCCAGTGGATTAAATCTATTTATTTTATCTACGGACTCTGTGTCTAACTTTACAAACAACAGTCCCAATTCTACGACTCATCAGGTACATTCACCAGGTGTATTTTTATTTCCGGGAACACATGCACCTGCTATCTCTCATCTCTCGGCAGGCCACGATCCGCTGGGGACCGAAATTAACCCCTCTAGATCTGATTGACAGGGGTTTTCCATATTTTAGGGGTAAAGCCCGTGTTTCCGGATTTTTTTCCGTGAAAAGTTTTACATGCAATCACCCATGACTGTATCAGCCTGGAGGAGCGTTCACATGGATACCCTCCCTGCCCCGATACGCCCAATATTGGCCCATCTCGACGCCAAAACGTCCATTTCAATGCCCTTTTCCTACGATTCCCTTCCTGCGCATGCGCACCATACCCTACTTCCACTCCATACCAGTGTAGCCGGATGCTCCTTTACGAGTGTTTCACTATGACACTCAATACGACCCATTCGGACGAATATTGGTTCACCTCATCCCCCAAACGTCCATTCCAATGCCCTTTTCCCATAATTCTCTTGTCTGCGGTCCATAGCCTTACTTCCACTCCACCCCCACCCATTCGGATGGTCCCCCATTAGTGTTTCACACGACCCAATTGGACCAATATTGGCTCACCTCGACCCCAAAATGTCCAACCCAGATCTGCCTATGCAGTACGCATGCGCACGGTAAATTTTCAGCGAAAGTCACCTCAAGTTCACGAGACCCCTCCCATTGTATTCTACAGCGTGAGACAGAGAAAACACGGTGCCACACTCCACACCGCAAATGTCCATGCGTGGGTTGCCCATTGAGCCTAACATTGAAATAACTGAAGCGTACGGTCTTATTTAGGGGCAAATAACTATTGTTGGGCCGTCACGTGACCGGAAGTGACCTTTGACCCGGAAATGTCTTTTGACCTGGAAGTGACCTTTGACCCTAAAGTGATATCACCGGAAGTGTCAATCGTGACGTCATCGTCACGCGACGTCATCAGCCTCCGCATGCTCAAGTAGTATAGAGAAGGTCGATCTGGTATAAAAAGTGGAGGGTCATGTTATAGCTTATTGTGGCTGTCCATTTATAGGGAAATGAAGGATGAGATGAGGGTGGAATCTTAATGTATAGGGAAATTTTGTGTGGCGGAGTGTGGAAATGAAGGATGAAATAAGTGTGGATGACGTCGCATCCATGCAGTCAGGGACTATTGGAGGGGTCTTGGAACCCTTCGGGGAGTATGGGTCTTGCGAGGTGTCATATTGAAGCTCTTGGCGTATAGAGGGCACCCGTGTTGGTTTGCATGGGCATTGACGTCATGCGCAGTTGAACAGCAGTAGCGAAAGAGGGAATTTTAGGGGTGAACAGAGACATCCTTGGTCCAAATATGGCACCCGGGGCTAGGGGCCGTATGAGCCCATGTACTTCAAGATCCTCATGGTACTCATATGAACAGTCACAATCAAAGCGTGACTGAGGTACATCATTTTTAGATGACGACTCTATAACGAATATTATGGATTAAGAATACTGATCAGCGTTACGGATTTGATATTTTGGAACATCATGGTGTCTTGCCGGCATCATTGAAAATTGTTGACCGCTTCTCTCTTGCAGGAAACAAGCCTATGTTTATGTATACTTGTCTTTTTGAATTTGGTGCTAATACTGTTATATGGAAATGGAATAGGTCTTTGGATTATGGACGCGGATATTCTCTAATGGACGACGGCTGGATTATGAATGACGGACTAGACGCTTGTAATGTAGGGTTACAATCGTCTGGTCCGTCATTCATAATTCAGCCGTCGTCCATTAGAGAATATCCGCGACCATAATCCAAAGACCTATTCCATATTCCATATAACAGTATTAGTACCGAATTCAAAAAGACAATCATAGTATACATAAACATAGGCTTGTTTCCTGCAAGAGAGAAGCGGTCAACAGTTTTCAATGATGCCGGCAAAACATCGTGATGTTCCAAAAATATCAAATCCGTATCGCTGATCAGTATTCCTAATCCATAATATTCGTTGTAAAGTCGTCATCTAAAGAATGGTGTATCTCAGTCTAGAAGCTGCACCACCAAGCTTCTTTCAACCCTATTGACGAGGGCCCTTCAGGAGGTAAAAGCATTTTGGGAAAGGTATTGCGCCACTATTTCTAAGAACTCTGGCGTTGAATGTATGTGGATATTGAAAAACTCAAAATGTCTTACGGAAGAACTTGATGCTAAAGGTCACATACCGTACAGACATGTATCCACATGGGATTTCTCGACTCTCTATACTACAATCCCTCATCAGGACCTTATTGACCGTCTAAGTTCATTAATAGTATCTGTGTTCAAGAAAACTGATCGTAGATATATTAATGTCGGAAGCCATAAAGCATTCTTTAGCTCGACTACATACAAGAGATATCATTCATGGGATGTTTCTTTGTTTATAGAGTTGCTTGAATTTCTCATTAAAAATATCTATGTGAAATTTGGCAACACAATATATCAGCAGGATATAGGTATTCCAATGGGTACTAATTGTGCACCCCTGTTGGCTGACCTGTATCTGTTCTCTTATGAATATGACTATATGCAGGCGCTTTCAAAAACCGATCCATTCAAAGCCCGTTCCTTCTCATTCACCAAACGCTATATAGACGATCTTCTCGCTGTGGATAATCGCTATATAAATGACGCAGTGAAGGATATATATCCACCTTCACTGGATTTGAAGGAAACTACAGATAGCCCTACAGGCACATCATATTTAGATCTCTATCTCTATAAAAATGAAGCGGGCATTCTCTCTCGTCGACTTTATGACAAAAGAGATGATTACAATTTCGACATCATAAACTATCCCTTTCTGGATAGTAGCATTCCAGTGGGACCTGCATATGGCGTATACATATCTCGCTTAGTAGCATTTGCTAGATCCTGTGTTAGATGTGATGATTTTAATCGACGTCACAAAACATTGTTGCAGAAACTTATAAAACAGGGCTATTCCACCAAGCGCCTCCACTCGAAGTTTCTCAAATTTGGCGATACATATCGCATGCTGATAGGAAAATACGAACGTAGCGTGCAAGATCTATGGCGCTACGTTTCGTAACTTGTGTCTAATTCCGCTTAACCCGGGGCTAGGGGGCGTATGAACCCATGTACTTCAAGATCCTCATGGTACTCATATGAACAGTCACAATCAAAGCGTGACTGAGATACATCATTCTTTAGATGACGACCTTACAACGAATATTATGGATTAAGAATACTGATCAGCGATACGAATTTGATATTTTTGGAACATCATGATGTCTTGCCGGCATCATTGAAAACTGTTGACCGCTTCTCTCTTGCAGGAAACAAGCCTATGTTTATGTATACTATGATTGTCTTTTTGAATTTGGTGCTAATACTGGAATATGGAATAGGTCTTTGGATTATGGACGCGGATATTCTCTAATGGACGACGGCTGGATTATGAATGACGGACTAGACGCTTGTAACGCTATGAGCATCATGAGGATCTTGAAGTACATGGGTTCATACGATCCCTAGCCCCGGGTTAAGCGGAGTTAGACACAAGTTACGAAACGTAACGCCATAGATCTTGCACGCTACGCTCGTATTTTGCTATCAGCATACGATATGTATCGCCAAATTTGAGAAACTTTGAGTGGAGGCGCTTGGTGGTGTAGCCCTGTTTTATAAGTTTCTGCAACAACGTTTTGTGACGTTGATTAAAATCGTCACATAGGGTCTCCTATTGAAGCTCTCGGCATGTAGACCACAACTTCAGCGATGTCCACGTCCACTTAGTAGGAGTAGTAGCGAACGCGGGAATTTTGGGGGTGCGTGAAGGTGTGTTTGAGCGATTGAGGGACCATTTTTGGTCCAAATGCGTGCTGGGAGGTGTCACAGTGAAGCACTCGTGGAAGAGAGTCAGATTGAGAGCGATATGCGCCATTGAGAGATGGTTACCTACACCTCTATACACTAACCCATATACACTAGTGAACCTTGAAGATGCATGCAGATACCAAACTCCAGAACTCCGGCATATTGGTGATGTGGGTCGAGCATGAGATTGGCATGGTAGAGTTATCTCCACCTCCTGGGTACAAAGTGTTGTGTGAGTGAGTGAGTGAGTGAGTGAGTGAGTGAGTGAGTGAGTGTGTGTGTGCGTGTGTGTGTGTGTGTGTGTGTGTGTGTGTGTGTGTGAGTGAGTGAGTGAGTAAGGCGTGCCCAACGCCCGTCTTAACCAATCAGAAGCCGCCCGTATCATCTCCGCTCGTCATTCGAACTGAATAACCCACATGACACGATCTTCCTTATTTCATCACGAGCACTACGGCATCCATGTTGCCTAATGTAAACTTTGAACCCGACGACGGAGACATTCTAGCTGAAGCTTTACATCAAGCTGACGTTCGAGTCAGGGCCGCAGGGCGTACTGATGAACTACACAAATATGAGGCCGTGAGTGCCCTACGCCAACGAGAAACCGCCAATGCTATTATTGATGCAGCTCCAGCTTGGACCCCTCATGCAACTCTACGCAGACGAGAAAGCATGCGCTGTCATCTTTTCACGTTCATGAATGACATCCAATGGGTGACCAAGGTATGTCTTCTGCTGCATAATAAACAGATACTACCCAAAGAGGATATCAACACCAGTACTCGTGCCGATAATCTGCTTACCTTGCATGCGACATTTCAAACCTTTATGAAAACGCAGTTGGAGACAGGACATCATCGTCTCCAACATTCAGCTGACCAAACTGTTTCTGAAGTAGACCCCATAGCTGAGCCATATGACGTTGATATACAACACTATAGTGAAAAAATAAGGTTTCTCTTTGTTTAAACTGCCAGGGTCAGTAGATTTCCCCGCAACAATATATACGGATTATATTTGAGGTATCACGTGATCAATTTCTTCAGAAATTACACCTACGTCATCAAACATGGCGGTATCAAATTTTATTCTGATTGGTCGAAAAGATGGCCTACAGGAGGCACGAAGCTGACGTAATTACCCGTCTTACCCGCCCTCTTACCTGCAGGTTAATCTACCTTACCCGCTGCTTTCCTCACCTTGCCCGCTGTACCCGTCTTACCTGCGGGTAGTTACGTTACCTATACTCTATACCCTTTTCAAATTTCACATGTGGTGCAGAAGAGGCCTTTTTCCACTATCGAGTAGCAGCTACATGTATATCTTCTAAATCCCATTTGAAATAGTAAACCTTTCTTTCAATTAAAAGGTTAAAATCTTATTGTTATGTACATTCTCGTCTTTGAGTTTTGGGAAATTTGGCGAGGAAGTGTGAAAACGGGATAGGTATAGTTCAGTAATAAACCTACAAGCGAATGCTTCAAGTAACAAGACGAGGTGCCAAGTGTTTTATTGACTACTTCGGAGAAATACGAGCGCGAAGAATCGCTCATAACGAATATAATCTATGCTTTTAAAGTGTTCCTTTGAAATATATCCAGCATGTATGTCAATTTATTATTATTTATTGCCAGACATCACTTAAAAGTGTCCTGTGGTCAATTACCGACGTTTACTGTCAAGGGATTGAAATTGGACAAAATTACCTCCTGAAGGACGTGTCAGCTGTTGATGGAGGGAGGCAGTAACTCCCTGACGCCGTACCCTCTCAGAGGGGGCGGAGTTTCGCCAGCCGACAACTCTCCCTCCGATAAGCACTGCTCGGATCTCCACTCCTCATCACTACGATGTTATCCCGTCAACGCCATAGTAGATGCATCTCATCCTGAAATACGAGAACAAAAAAAATCTCAGGATAACATTTTCTTTAACGCGACATATCTGCAGTGATGGATTAGCATGGTATTTGTATAGCTAACAGAAAAACAAATCACCTGAACTCTCATCGCGATGTTGATTTATAAATACATGTGTGATTACCGGTACCTCGGAACATTTCACATTGAGGAAAGAGTGAAATAAAACCACATAAATTATATATAGCCTGTCTTTTTATTGCAGTATTTATTATTTCTTTAAAAAGAATCATTATCAATTCCATTTCTATGGGTGGATTCAGTTAAAATGAGAACATCTGGAAACTGAACAAAGAGAAAGTCTTCAATGAATGCTGTATTATAGAGGCGTGTGAATGAATGCCAGAGGCGTGTGAATGAATGCTGTATTATAGAGGCGTGTGAATGAATGCCAGAGGCGTGTGAATGAATGCTGTATTATAGAGGCGTGTGAATGAATGCTGTATTATAGAGGCGTGTGAATGAATGCCAGAGGCGTGTGAATGAATGCTGTATTATAGAGGCGTGTGAATGAATGCCAGAGGCGTGTGAATGAATGCTGTATTATAGAGGCGTGTGAATGAATGCCAGAGGCGTGTGAATGAATGCCAGAGGCGTGTGAATGAATGCTGTATTATAGAGGCGTGTGAAAATAAATCCTACAGTGAAGACGAATATTCCTTTTAAATATGAGCACAATGAGAATCATGCATGGGAAGAACACAATCACATCCTTAAATCCGCAAATATAATAAAAGTCGAAAGCTATATATCACAACAGTTACTTTGACAAGCAAAATGATACAGTACAACAAAGATTAAACAACTCAAGTACTATGATTCTTTTTAAACGAGGATCATGCCATGATGCTTTGGCAAGTTGAAATATGAAGTTTTAAAAGGGGGTAAACTGAAGACCATAGTTCCGATTGAGGCTGATTCTAGACTCGTACAACAAAAGCGTGGTTAGCTATGCAGGATAACTTTCGGTTGCCCCTGCCATTAACCCTGGACGAGATACTTTATCAAATAGTTTCTATTTTGCCTTTAACCTTTTGTCGTTCTAATGTATAAATTTCCAAGATCGTCGCTTCATAATCACACCCAGGGCTCCGTATGACAAAGCCTTGCCGTAGGCTCAACGCCTTATCGGTGGTTTAACTGATAGTAATTAACGAGTAAATCAGATAACCGTGATCAGTTGTGATGGATTTAATTTATTGAGCCAGCCTCAGACTGATTCCTTCATACTTGTTCTCATATCGGATACATAACCGAGCGATCTGGCTCATCGCTGCTATAAGAGGACTATGTTTGTCCGTCTTCTCCATCCTCTGAGGCTGAACTTTTGTTGGACATTGATTCGGAAGTCCAGTTCGAGCTTTTTAATTAAGTTGCTTATCATCATTTGGAGAGATTTAAAAGCAGATACAGGGCTCACGAGCGCCAACACGCACGGTCTTTGCCACGAAACCACTGCCATTCTGTTATGATATTGTCAGTTGGCAGGAATAACAATATGTTTTGAGGGGAAGACTGGTGAATAAGATAATTGCCTTCTATACAATGATTCATCGTTTTGAATAGCCAGGAAGATACTGCTAGCGATTATCATGCCGCTTGGAACAATGGCCAACCCAGAAATTATCTCCAACTTTTACAGGATGAGCAGATTGTGAGATTCATTCAACATTGTTGTCGGAGTTCCTCAAGGCGATCCCCTCTCCCATTTGTGATAAATTAGACCGCCATTGTTTGTCTTCTCCAACGCGCTGCTTTTCGCTCCTTGCTGTCGTGTCTGTTGTAAAATTCAGAGCAATTTAAATGCACCCTCGATGGCCATATCCAGTCAAAGGACACAGTGATTTTTGGAGTTATCGGTGACAGAATGAAAGAAAATGTAAACGTGGAATACTGTCCGATTCCGTTAAACACTACACGAAACTGATCCAGAAAACATCTTCTCTTCGATACCAACTCGCGAAAGATAAAATGTGTTCAGCAAATCACTAAAGTTGGTATAATGATTATTCCAGATGTGTACTTATATTTCTGGTACAACATTGAGTGTTAATAAGGCAGACACTTTAATTAACAAATTCTATGTACTATGTATATGTACATGTACGGGTATATGAGCTAAAATGATAGCAGAAATCTTTGCTTGACTGTTAGATTTAAACTGAGATTGTGAAGATTGGAAGTTTTCAACCTTTCATCATTAACCCTCTCGCCATCTAAACATGCCCCTCATGCAATTCCTCCGTTAAACATGAAACACATTGTACATAATTAGGAGTACAGCTCGTCATTCATACAATCGTCCAAAAGGGGCGAAACACGGTTTATGAAAAGCAGGCTTCAAGGAGCACCTGTTTCCATAATTCAGTACAAGTAGCTGGGCATGTTTACCAACATTATGGGCCCCATTACTTTCCAAGCAACCCATCTTCCCAGCGCTATTAGTTCCTCATTTGTCAAAACGTTTGAATGGAGAGATTCTCGAGCAAACTGCTCTCTGGCTGCGATGTGGCGCCCGCCCTGCGGTGCACGACCACTAGATATTACAATAAAGCCTGTATGTGAGAGCTGCCTTTCAAATCATCTATAATTGATAATTCCCATCAGCATATGGCTTTAATCATTTAAGCGTTATAAAAGTCGGTATAGAACTTAACAGTTTTCAAAACAAAAGAAAAGAAGAAGAAAAAAAACCCAATTAATTTCTAATTCGCTAGCATTTATTCTTTTTAGTGCAGCAATAATTTTATTACAAATTGACATATTAATTATAATATGTGTTATTGAATTTGCGTCAGTTATTTAGATAGAAAGAGTTTAAGCGAGGATTACGAAATGCTCTGTAATGAAGAGCTATCAAATCGTGAGACACACCATTCTCTAGATTCCGACTATTACAACGAAAACCATACGGATTAGGAATACTGATCGTCGATACGGATTTAATATTTTTAAAACATCATGATGTCTTGCTGGCATCATTGAAAACTGTTGACCAATTCTCTCTAGCAGAAACCTAGTGTATGTTTTGTATACTATATGTTTTTTTAAAAATTTGGTGCTAATGCTGTTATACGAATTAGATTTTTGGATTATGGATTACTGGACGACGGCTGAATATTGAATGACGGATTAGACGCTTGTATCCCAAAAGACATGTAGATTGGAACATGACTGCAGAGTATTTTGATTGCGGCTCGAAACTATAAATTTGGTATATAGGGAACAATGGACCGCTTTCATAACTTCTAAATTTATTTGTTCGTTAACATTCAAAATTTAAAGTGCTGATAGACACGAGAAGCGACCACATATAGAGCCTTTCTAGCAAGTCGTTTGTAACGGTTTATTAAAAATAGGATACAAATAATCATAATCTCTCCATTAGAATCGTTGTCGTATCGAAAACTTATATAATAGAACATTTCCCATGCTCTTCAGATGGAGAATTGTCGATAACGGTTGAATACCTTTTGTTGATCAGACAATCTAGCAGTTTTCATAATATTGAATATGCTGATCTATAAACGCCCGTTTGGTTAAGAAATCTCCTGATTATTTGAACACTTGGCCTGATTTTAGATGATTGTACATTTATAACAAGGATATAGACAACAGAAATCCTCTTGTACGCTATTTCCCTCTATAATGGCACAAATGTTTGGATCATTTCTTTTGGGAAACAGGCTTATTGATGAGATAATCTTAGCGATGGCCCATTCCGCTTTCTCCTCTGACGTGACTATCTCTGATTCATGTGATCTTGCCATATCATACATGACAATAACTTCCGTGAGTGGTCTCAGCATATAAAGACGCCCATGTGGATGAAGCATGAAAGTGGCAGTAAATATGATCTGAGCATGAATACTCCTCCAGACGTGGTCTTTGCATGAATACAACCCCATACCGGTATGTGGTTTTAGCATGAACACTCCTCCATACGTTGTCTTGCATGAGTTCTCCAGACATGGTTTTAGCTCGAAATATCCTTCAGACGTGATCTTGGCATGAGCACTCCTCCAGACGTGGTCTTATCATGAATGGGCCTTTAAGCGTGGTCTTATCATGAGTATTCCCTCAGACGTGGTTTAAGCATGAATACTCGCCGAGACGTGGACTTAGCACGAATACAACTACAGATGTGGTCTTATCATGAATAGTCCTTCAGATGTGGTCTTATCATGAGTATTCCCTCAGATGTGGTTTTAGCATGAATACTCCTTCATACTTGCTCTTAGCATGAATACTCTTCCATACGTGTTTTTAGCATGAATACTCTTCCATACGTGTTCTTAGCATACTCCTCCAGACATCGTTGTAGAACGAATACACCTCCAGACGCGATCTTATCATGAATAATCCGTCAAATGTGGTCTTATCATGACGTGGTCTCATCGTGAATATCCACCAAGACGTGGTCGTGAATATACGGTGTCTGGTGTATAGTCTTTGTACGAATGTCGTCCGTGACGTGATCTTAACATGAATACTGTGTGCTGTGATTTAGCATGAATATACTCTCTCTTTGACATGATATCAGCATTATTCTTATCAATGGGGGATGTTTGCATGGATAATCTCGTGATCTTAGCAGGAACACTCCATCAAAAGTGGTAGTAGAGCACTCTATGTGGTCTTAATATAAATGCTATATATCTGATGTAGATTTAACGTGAACATCTCCGACGTCTGTCTGTCCGTCTTCGGACGAGATCTTCGCATGAATACTCACTATTTCAGAGGCATTAGTCATGTTAAGACAAATTCGAAGTGATTCGTCATGACTAACCATTAAGGCTTGGTCTTAACATGACAAATCCTTCTGCCTTGTTCTTAGTATGACTAATCCCTCTGACTTGGTCATAGCATGACTAATGTATTCGACTTGGTCTTAACATGACTTCCGTCTTCGAATGACTAGCCTCTGACTGTTCTTAACCTGAATGATATCTCTGACTTGATCTTATGATGGTTAATCCCACTGACATGGTCCCCATATGACTAATCCCAATGACTTTGTCTTGACATGACTAATGGCTCGGACTTGGTCTGAACATGACTAATCTCTCTGACATGGTCTTAGCATGACTAAACTATATGACTTGGTCTCAGCATGGCTATTCTCTCTGACTTGGTTTTAACATGTCTAATCTCTCTGACATGATCTTAATATGACTCATAACATGACTAATCTCTCTGGCTTAGTCTTTTCGTGACTAATCTATATGGCTTGGACTTAGCATGACTATTCTCTCTGACTTGGTTTTATCACGACTAATATCTCTGACTTGGCCTTAGCACGACTAATCTCTCTCACTTGGTCTTAGCATGACTAATAACATGACTAATCTCTCTGACTTGGTCTTTTCGTGACTAATCTATATGGCTTGGACTTAGCATGACTATTCTCTCTGACTTGGTTTTATCACGACTAATCTCTCTGACTTGATCTTCATATGATTAATATCTCTGACTTGGTCTGATATGACTAATTTCTCTAACTTAGTCTTATCGTGACTAATCCCTCTGACTTGATCTGAGCATGACTAATCTCTCTGACTTGGTTTTAACCTGAATGGTGTCTCTTACTTGGTCTTGGCATGACTAATCTCTCTGATTTGGTCTTAGCATGACACATCTCTCTGACTTGGTCTGAACGTGACTAATCCCTCTGACTTGGTCTGAGCATGACTAATCTCTCCGACCTGGTTTTAACATGAATAATGTTTCTGACTTGGTCCTCACATGACTTATCTCTCTGATTTGGTCTTAACATGACTAAGCTCTCTGACTTGGTCTTAACACGACTAATATCTCTGACTTGGTTTTAACAGGACTAATTTCTCTGACTTGGTCTTAACATAACTAATACCTCTGACTTGGTCTTGAGATGACTAATCTCTCTGGCATTATCTTAACATGGCTAATCTCTCAGACCTGGCCTTAACACGACTAAGCTCTCTGACTTGGTCTTAACATGACTAATGTCTCTGACTTGGTCTTAACATGACTAATGTCTCTGAATTGGTTTTAATATGACTAATGTCTCTGACTTGGTCTTAACACGACTAAGCTCTCTGACTTGGTCTTAACATGACTAATATCTCTGACTTGGTCTTAACATGACTAAGGCCAAGATGGTCAGTCAGTATATCAGAGTCTTGGTCCCACTAAGAAGGCTATATACTATATGCCTATGTAGACTAGATATATGACCTCAGGGGTTGACAGGTTAGAAAGTTGTCTGGCGTCGACTTACCTGCTGCCATGCATTCTCCACATTACTGGACGAGCATTCTCCACATCCCTGACAATAAACCTGTTAGGAGTTCACGTGTTACAAATAAATGAATCACCAAGAGCCCATATTAACCCGTTTCCAACTGATAAGGTTTGGCCCAAAGACAATTTCACTGCAGTAAATAAAAGCACCTATAACATGAATAGATCAACTTTTCCAATGTATATATGTTCGAAGTAAACAAGTAAACTATTCCTTTGCTCATCTCACGATCACTTTAGACATTTATTTTTTAACGAGATGTTTCATATAAATTGTATAACATAAATAAAGAGCGTAAAGGACCATGGTAATTAATTCATTCAACTATCAACAGAATATTCATTGATATTGTGATGCATTTAATTCATATGGATTCGATAATGGCTTTATTTCAGTCCATTAGCAGCTATATCTATAAATGCCTGTTACCATTTCCAACTATTTCCTCTCCAGACCATCTTTGAATTCCTGCAGATAAAGCTATCTTTAAGACATTTCTCTATCTCGTTAAATAATTAAGACAGTATGTTTGGTATATATATTCTCACGGCTATATAGTTAATTTATCGGACCCCTGATTGTGCTGAAGATTCTCTGGTGAGAACTCACTGTCAGATCAAGTTGTGACTCCATTGTAAAACCGTTCAATTAACTCACTGTCAGATCAAGTTGTGACTCCATTGTAAAACCGTTCAATTCTCTGGTGAGAACTCACTGTCAGATCAAGTTGTGACTCCATTGTAAAACCGTTCAATTAACTCACTGTCAGATCAAGTTGTGACTCCATTGTAAAACCGTTCAATTCTGTCGTGAGAACTCACTGTCAGATCAAGTTGTGACTCCATTGTAAAACCGTTCAATTCTGTGGTGAGAACTCACTGTCAGATCAAGTTGTGACTCCATTGTAAAACCGTTCAATTAACTCACTGTCAGATCAAGTTGTGACTCCATTGTAAAACCGTTCAATTAACTCACTTTCAGATCAAGTTGTGACTCCATTGTAAAACCGTTCAATTAACTCACTGTCAGATCAAGTTGTGACTCCATTGTAAAACCGTTCTCTGGTGAGAACTCACTGTCAGATCAAGTTGTGACTCCATTGTAAAACCGTTCAATTAACTCACTGTCAGAAGGACCCACCCTGTTCCCATGGGCGTCGTTAGGGAAGTCGTCTCAAAGAATCCTGAAAACGCCCTGGTTCTCCCAGTTTTTTTCTGGACGGCTTTGTGCGTACTATGGGGTACCGAGACAAAGGAATCATCCACGCGATTATAACAAATATTTTCCAGTATAAAAACCAATAACAGACTTAACGACTTGTACATAGCGACTCTTCTCTACTAGTATTTATATTTCCTCATTGTTATTGTTATTCATTATTTAATTATTTATTTTAATATCTAGCGCTGCAAAAGATCTCAAATTAACAAAGAAATGTACCGTGAAATTTAAATAAAACATTGAGTTGATGGGCCGCGAAATCCGTATGGGAAGCGGCCCTTAAACTACAATTTCAATCAACTGTCAGATCAAGTTGTGACTCCATTGTAAAACCGTTCTCTGGTGAGAACTCACTGTCAGATCAAGTTGTGACTCCATTGTAAAACCGTTCACTGTCAGATCAAGTTGTGACTCCATTGTAAAACCGTTCAATTTTCATGCATATGTGAGTTATCAACTCAAACAAGAGTACAATTTGAGTGAATTTCTCTTAAACTTGAGCGGGATGAATTTCCGCTCTTACTTGAGAAAACTTTTCACTCATGATTTTTTTTCTTGAGATTATCTATTTGCAAGGTATACAAATTTGCGCATTGATACATGTATCAAATAAATTAGAACAACGTTTCGTTGTGTTTTGCTATATTAGATTAAGCCATTTATTTTATGGATAACAACGTGTTTTATTGAGATGCTTGACGTTACATTGAAGATATATCCAACGTTCGCTTATCAGTGATATATATATATAGCACTTGTAAGCAGACATCAAAGTTTTTATTCTAAAATTTCGATTTTCACAGTCAGAATTATACGGTAAAGACATGACCGGACATTAAAACGTGAAAGATTTGATTAAACAAGATATTTGACAAAGATTCGTGAAAATCAAATAATAAACATTTGGTCCGTCATCCATAATTCAGCCGTCGTTCATTAAAGAATATCCGCGTCCATAATCCAAAGACCTATTCCATATTCCATATAACAGCATTAGCACCAAATTCAAAAAGACAAGCATAGTATACATACACATAGGCTAGTTTCCTGCAAGAGAGAAGCGGTCAACAGTTTTTAATGATGTCGGCAAGACATCATGATGTTCCAAAAATATCAAATCCGTATCGCTGATTAGTATTCTTAATCCATATGATATTCGTTGTAAAGTCGTCATCTAGAGAATGATGTATCTCAGTCACCCCTTTATTGTGATTGTTCATATGAACACCATCGGGATCGTGAAGAACATGGGTTCATACGGTCCCGGGTTAAGCGAAATTAGACACAAGTTACGAAACGTAACGCCATAGATCTTGCACGCGGCTACGCTCGTATTTTGCTATCAGCAAGCGATAGGTATCGCCAAATTTGAAAAACTAAGAGTGGAGGCGCTTGCATGGTGGTATAGCCCTGTTTTGTAAGTTTCTGCAATAATTTTTTGTGACGTTGATTAAAATCGTCACATTTAACACAGGATCTAGCAAGTGCTACAAGGCGAGATATGTATAAGCCATATGCAGGTCCCACTGGAATATTACTGTGCAGAAAGGGATAGTTTACGATGTAGAAATTGTAATCCTCTCTTTTGTCATAAAGTCGGCGAGAGAGAAGGGCCACAAGAGAGAAATGCACACGAAAATATAAAGAACGATATTATTGTAATGTTAGACATTCAATAATCGCGAAATTATTATGCCGCTGAATCTCTAAATAACAGAGAAATCGAGAAAATAAGATGCCTTGGAAATAACGTGTTATACAGTGTGTTTACCAATTATAAAAGTAAAATCCAGTTGCAATTCCTGAATTATTTCATATCGGACATGTAGCCTAAAAAGATTCATTGCTTATATCTTGTACATGAAATGTTACAAGAACCAATTTTTAGAGGGACAAGCGCTAAGAAACAAAAAACGTTATGAAATAAACCAGATCTGATTTTTTCTCTCTTCCTCTATCTCCGATCACGTCATATTTCACGTGTTTTCCCAACACTGAAAAAAGTACGTCCGCTGGGTGACAGACGCCACCATGAATTAATTACTGACTAAGTAGTTTTCTATTAGCTTCGCACAGTCGTAATCCTTCTGGCGCCGTCGTTTTTCAACAGTTGCAGCACAGATATCTCTTCAATGTAGAACTCACTAAAAGCCCTCGGTCCTTCAGTGTTTTACTGCGACAAACAGAGAAATAATAAAAAAAAGAACCGTCAAATTTTGCAAAGAGACTCTCTGGACCTGTTGAAGAGTTTTAGACATAGACAAGAAGTGTTTGGACATATATATTTAGTATTATCTTTTGCAACTGCTCTCCACTATAGGCGGAGAAGCAGCCTGGTGTTCTAAGCAGTTATCTCTTTTCGTTGTGCCAGGATAAATGTGATCAACTATGGGAGATTTAATTATGAGTGTCCATTGTGATAATTAAGTTGCCACTAAGAATCGATCCGAGAAGAGAGAATGAGGGGGCTTGACAGATGGAAATATTATGTGATACTTTTGTAGTTATGGAAATTAAGAGAATGTACATTGTTTAATAAGAATGTGGGGATTAAACAGTGTCTATGTGACACTGTTAAGAGGGATCATGTGTATAGGGCGGGTTGGGGGAAACGGGTTGCACGGCGTGTTCGCACGACCTGTGCCCATCGCGGTGCGATGGAGTGCCCAAGTACATCCATCCATCCATCCATTGAATCCAATCCAATCTTTTGTCTCGGTTTGGATACCGGGCTGCATGCTACCGGGTCTAAATTATGGAGGCATTGTCGCTTGAGTAAGTAGAGTTCCGTTGGTTTGTGAAACAATTATGAAATTGCATGGTTGAAATTGAGCTTGTGGATACAGCTAAGTTGCGCCCAGATTGATGGTTCTATCTGCCATGTATGGTTGATGAAAAGATCATAATAAAAGTACAGGTATGGATGTATGTATCTCGAAGCTGCTACAGTAATTTTGCGTACGGTTCTTAGAAGACATAGCACGTCGTAGCAGTGGTTCAGGCTAACCCATTTTAGATGTACTTTCGATAAGAGAAAGTCGTTAAACGTTCTGAATAATTTGATATATTCTTCAAATTGGTCTTTGGTCAAATAAGTCAACGAACACACGTTTGTCAAAGGTATCGAAGATGGGCTTTGTGTTACCTCGGAGAGAATATCTAACGTCTCTTCACGATGACTTTAGGCATTGGAAGTGATGGTATGTGGATTTATTTTTTTAAAGTTTCAAGAAGAAGGTAAAGTGACACTGAAAAATACATTCTTTTGAATTAACATACATTTTGTTGTAATGTATAAGAAGAGATGCAGCCCACTGAGAACGTCAAAACAGTAAAATTTCATGACTTTGGCGAGCATCGCTACGAGGCAGGGGTTAGAATACACAACCGAAACATGAAGGGCTTTTAAACGATGATCTTGTTTCACCGAGTTATATTTTGGCAACGCTACGGATAATAAATCGTGAAGCCTTTCCTCTCCCAGCGAACTCTCGTCACCTCGTGTTTTCCGGTCCGGGCCTCATGTAACTCGACACAGTCTAGATTGCCGTAAGATGGTGCGAAGTAATTAAAAGCGACAAAATCCACTGATTATGTCTCCAATTTGTCGTTCATTGTCACTGGTGCGATAACAGTATAATTACCCTCTAATTCGGTGAGAAATTTGCGCAAGTTGCACTGAAGCCCTTACCTGACAAGTTTGTCGGTGTTATTGACGGTCCGTAGTAAGTGAAACAGACATTGTTATTTCTCGGCCGCATGCCGGAGTCGAGTTGATCTCGGGCTAATAAGTCTGGAGTAACATGGTAGCCTGTTGAAATGCCAAAAAGACCCTTGATTGTGACAAATTATAGCGGCCTGTGTTTTCCCCTCAATTGTCAGACTAACACAAGAGGGGAATTGACGTTTAACAGGGGTAATGTTTTGTTCGGAGCATTCTTTGATCAGCCTTAGTAGACGGATACCATTCCACAGGGTTCTCGGCCGGAAATTATACCATCACAAAATAGACTGCTTTAACCTTCGAATATTTTGTTTCGTAAAAATGACTTTCGAGACATGGAAACAGTCAAGTTTAATTGGCCTTTGTGGTTCTTAATGTTCAATATATAGCCACAATGTTATTGCAACATTTCCCTTATTTCAATCTCTAGTTACTTTGTAAATCTTAATTTGTTGGCTTTGCTCATCTGCGTGGCATTGTGATCCATTGGTAGTGATATTGTACATGTATCAATAAGTCTACGGCGATTTTTACCGAACGAATACTTCACAAGATCATTGCGTCACTGTGACGTCATCAGAGGAGCCAATGAATGGATGAGTGCACTTTGCGCGGAGCCACGGATAGGTAATGCAAGGAAGTCGCTGCAGGTTCAAGAGAAAGGAATTCCTGTACAGGCACTGGGTATATACGTTACATCCAGAAACATGTAGTGCTTGACTGGACGAATAAAGAGGTATCTCCCATCAATGTTCAGGTCCTTCGTCAGGATAATCGTAAAATCGCCAAATGTTAAGTTACTGAGTGTCAAGAAAATCCAATCTAGTCAATACGTGTATATCTATATCCAGCATGTATGTATTCGCAACTCCTCAGAAATATTCAGTGAAATATATTCTTACAAGCAAACGGACTCTATGCATTCTAGTCCCCCGAGACTCCCTACTACGAGAAGATGCTCTGGGAGAAATGGTAGCCATCCTCCCCCACAATTTTGTTGGGGGGGGGGGGGGGGGTGAGTAGGTGTGTATGATTTCTGCGTATGATCTTCCGGCCAGTCATGCCATTAACTGTTTCCATCAAACGACGGCGCCTAACTTGTTGACTCTCTTGTCAAACGTTCACCTGTCGTTTATTAATAAAGGGCAAAACAGCTCATATTCATTTTAATTTCTGGATTAGGAGTGAACAAATTTTCTGGCTAACCTCTTCCTTTGTTGTTATATTTAGTAAGGTTTATCAACTGACCGCAAATATTTGTTCACTAATCCCTTTCAACAATTAACACAGTCGCTGTTAATTTTGTTAAAATCCCACTGATAAGACCCTGCTTTATCGTCAGGAGTATATAAGGAGATCAAGTTGCCTATATTGGTAACGTAACTATACAGTTCGAATTTTTGAGATTTTTAATTGAATGTTGACTGGTATAAAGACAGAAAAAGTTCCTTGGAGCCATGATGTAAGTGGGAGCCTCGCTGTCAAAATAGTGACATGGCTCTCATTTACGTGAGAGTCGTGATCTCACTATCACGATGGCATGACTCTGTTGAGAATGTTCTCCGCATGCTGTGTCAACGTCACTAGAACTCTATCGCAAACCGTAGTTCCAATTCGCAACAGAAAATCCAGGGAACACAACATGGCGACCGTGACAGTGCTGTTGCATTTTGAACAGACCAAATATGAGAAGAAACGTTCGTTTTGATTTAAACATCATCGTCTTTTGAAAGACAGAGGTGAAGAAGAAAACTTGAACTATCCCTATTTCCGGAGTATCATTCCGGAAGCACCCGCATGTGGTGCATACATATTTTGCCTAGTATATAGCATTTCCTATATCCTGTGAAAATCGCGCTGATTTCATTGAACGTGATAAATCTCTCTTGCAGATTCTGGTTCAGCAAGGCCATATTCTGAATGTGACATTCCCAGATAAATATTGACACACTGCTGGCAAACTACGACCGTACAGCGTCTATGGGGCAACTTTCACGTAATAATTGTGTCTAATTTCGCGGAGCTTTAAAGTGTGATTGAGATATATATACCAGGGATTTTACAGTGAAGAATCCAAGAGTATTTAAAAAAAACAAAAACAAAAAAACAAAAGTTCAACAACAAAAACACTTAGTATTAATTTGGATAAAATTATATATTGTATAATAATATATTGTTGTAATGTATACGAAGGCGACGATGATGAACATCATGCTGTCCTATTTCCGACATCATTGGATACTGTTGACGGCTTCTCTCCTGCAACAGAGTATCTTGTGTATTGTTTGATCTCGTTTTATGACTTTTTGTCAAACCTATCTTTTTTATCCAGAGGTTGGTTAAGGCGAAGACTCCTCGTCATTCTTGGTAGTTGACAATATGGTGAATCTCTAACTTGACTCCCAACATCCATCATGTTACTACTGGAGTATTTTGACGGCATTTCAATCGCCGGTCTTATCACCCTGTTAAGTGGCCGAGTTGCTTTATCACAAGGTTATGGCACGAGTGTTTCAGCGCGCCTGCTAGATATTAGATTAATGATGAAATAGTAGAGGGCTAAAGTGAAAAACAGCTGTTTTCCTGGGGCATTTGAGTCATCGTTAACGTCTATCAAGGAGTTATAGTCGCCATTCTTGTCCAATATCTGCCTCTGCGCATCACGTCAATCCTTACCCTGTTCCTAGAGCCGCCCGACACAGTTTTAAGAAATGGAAGCGCCCAATATGTCTCGTTCTGGAAAACGTGGACTGATGAGACGGCGAACATCGATTTGACATTAGCCATGACTGGGACTTGTGATATATTTTACAAAGGTTTCTCTAATAGTTAACTTCACAACTTCAAAATCCACTGTGTACATCTCATCAAGGAAATTCAGAATCAGTACACACCAATATGTAGGGTGACCATATCCTCCGTGTAACAAGGTCGTAACTCCTATTATTGTATGACTAGCAGTGATTCCTTCATTTGATTAGTCCACTGAACGTCACGTGAAATCTCACAAAAAGTTATATTAAACGGCCAAAATGTGAATATGAATTGTTGACGTCACTGTCGAAGCCTATCACGCGACTGACGTATACAGATAGAGATGACGCGATACATAATTCAGCCAATCAGTAATCAACTCCTATGTATAAAATTTTGGCTTAAATTCCAATTGATTCGAGGTAAGTCACATATCGGGTCTATTTATAAATTCACGACTCTCATTTGAAGACAACTCGGACAAACCGAGCGATACTAGAAATGGTAAAGGGGTCCGTTTTCATGTTTGAAGCAGACTGATTTCCCAAAGTCAAACATTCTTTATATTTTCACATGAAACAGAAATTATATAATTTTTGCGCAATATGAAATAGAAATGGATGATCACCATACTTTTATTAAAATGGCAGCAGTATAACAGATGAATGGATGAATTTTTGGGGGCACCGAAAAAATAGTGTAACCTAAGGAACACCCTTCGGCGTCCCACGTTTGAGTATATCTAACATTCCCGCCTTTTCGTCGGACATATCTTTCACATTGGAGCGGCTATGAATACGCATGAATGGTTTTGTTGTGACGGATATCAATATTTTGTTTACTATATACTATTGTGAGTTGTTTGCATACTATTGCTGGAAATTCAGCCTGTTTTGAAAAATTCCAAAAATTCCCATATTATAACGTATAAGTCGCACGACGTCGGGAAATACAGGTTAGTTTTTCTGGGTATTCTTGCATTCACCATGTTTACCCCAGATTGGAACGTCCTCGATGTTCATCCATTAACATCAGATGAGTTTGTTATTTGGGCTGATCTGTCATCACAGCTTCCGAGCTAGCGAATCTAATTCCGCTTAAGCCGATGCTAGGGGCCGTGTGGTGACTTCATATTCTCCACATGAATAGCTACAATAAAAGCGCGGCTAAGATACTAAGGCTATACGTCCGAGAATCCTCCGTATTCTAGAGTGTGAGTGTGATGCGCTGAGGGAGGCTTTCCCCTGGAGTGATATGGATGCTTTTTAGTCTCTTCGTCAACTTTTCCTACTTCTTATATATCTCTCCAATCTTTATGTCTGAGCGCAAAATCGAGGCATTCACTCTCACCGTGCACCTATCGTATGTGCACGTGAATATTAGGGAATATGCTATACCACGTAAAACATTAGTGGATTGTGACAACTAGAAAGGAAGCATTGGACGAAGGTTTTCAATATAAATAAAATTCAACAGTAAAAGGGTGGTGGAAAACGATGCCGGAGTACTGACGAGAAGTCATATAAACCCACTAACAAATATACTGACTGCATATTTCTAAAACATCACAAGAACCAGGAGTTATCCGTGTGATGATTTGTATCTCAGCCACGCTTTCATTGTAGATGTTCGTGTGGTCATCTTGAATGGCATGACCACACGGCCCAGAGGACCGGTTTGAGCGGTATTAGACACAAATATTTCAGAGCGATGATGTAATCCTCTGTCAAGCCATCTGTTGAAAAATGATGAAATATGTATGTGACCGCCAGATATTAAAAAACGGCCCAAACGAGGGAGTATTCATTTAAGTTCGTAATCGGAACAATTACCTGTGAGACACGACGCCGACAAAGCGCTTCATTCGCCACCATGTTTAAAAGTCGCAAAACTACAATCGCAATGATCTGTATACAGAGGGCAAGCCTCGGGGACAAAAACGTCCACCAGCAGAATCTCACCATATACAGACAACAATTAAAACGTCAAAAGGGTGATGCTGGACCGTGAACTATGCCGGAGTACTGACAAGTCATACCAGGTGATCGAGAATGAGCAAATGACTATTTATTTGATATGATTTACATGGTCGAAATACCCTTGTAACAATCTGTTCATAATCATGAAATATAACAGGTGTTCTGAGAACCGCTGATGTTGCAGCAGTATTGAAAGCATACATGTAGATGGTATTGTCAGTCTCGATCAAACCAAAAATCGTTTGAATATATCGTTTTATATGCACATGTACATTTTTGCAAAACAATTACTTTCCATAAGTTGGACAAAACTTTATATTTTATCTCATAATAAATAGCACAAGTTTCATAATCATCTATTGACAGCTGACACCTGCAGGAACTTTCTATGTGCAGGTGTACGTGTACATTTTTGCTAACCAATAATTCTATCATTTGCCATAACTTGGACAAAAAATAATATTTCATCTCATAAATAGCACACGTACATCCTAGAATTATAAGAAACATGTATACCAAGTTTCATAATCACCCAGCGACAGCTGAGAACTGTAGCAAACATTCTATGTACAGGTGTACATGTGCACTTTTGCTAAACAAGAAACCTTACCATTGGATTTTACCATTGGAGCTCCCATAGAATCCCCTGGGATAGTGCTATAACTGACCCCCAAGTGGACTACCCACTTCCCATATATTTTGTTCCTGTTTTTTTTTTAAATACTTTTTTCTGTGGGGTTTTTTTTCTTGATTTTCTGTGAACTTATTAAATCCAAACCTTATCATTTCCCGGAAGGTGACACCGACACCGGCACCGACACCGACATACTCTCTCCCCCTGTCACAATATCTCCCCTTAGTTCGTAAGGCGAGATAAAAATGATCGTTAGTTGGGATGTGCTATATTATTCTCTAAGACTATTCTATAACGATTTCTTTGCATTTCGTATCGGACGATTATTGCATAAATTTGATAAATGGCATAGGTACAAACCTATGAAGACGACATAAGCTAATTTATATAGTCATGGCGATCTACTGGTTGATGACTGTCTTTAGGGGACAAACGCAGACCTCAGTTATTTTGCCTATTTTGGAGGCTGAAAAGCACTTTTTTAGACTAAATTGTGTCACACCACGGGCGGAAGGGGACAATAAAGATGCAATGAGGCATACTAGTGTCAATTTGTGATAACCCTTGTTTCCGGGTACAACTTTTACACGGAGACGCCTAATTTGAAACATGCCGCCATCTTGGCCCATAGGGTCAATGGTCGAGGGGATAATGACAAAGGTGATTGGCCCATGGCGGGATACAAGGTTAGATTTTCCTGCCAATTTGTTGTCCTGTATATATAGCCGGATGTAAAACAAAACACATGTATCTTATACACCTACACTTTGAAACCAACTGGCAAACTGACGGTAAAATTTCCATCTCCGTTCTATAGAACACTGCTCCGGTTTCCGGTTTCTGGTCGAAGTTTTGTCACGAGAGTTACTCATGCAAGAAACATCTCCTTCCGTTTTACTTCGAAGGAACAATAAAGACAAGGTCAAGTAAACGGTATCAGGATTTTATCCATCTGCAAGATCGTCTTGCAGAAAGGCACAACAACGTCGCTTCTACCCCTTAAGGGAGTAGAGGACGTTTATTTCTAGAGGGGTTAGGAGAAGATGATCCGTGAAAAAAAAATATGGGGTCACGATACTCGTTAAAAAAATATGGCAGCCAAATGCATGTATACCACTTAAAAGCCATAACACTGAATACATAGGGAAATTTGATTTTTTTCTTCTTTGATGCTCAATAAATCAAACTTCCCAAGGTCAAATTTTTCTCATTTTGCTATATAATAATAAACACATATAGTGCTTGTTAAATATGTAATAAAAACAGGGGGACACCATACTTTCTTAGAAAATATTAGCGGTATAACAGATAAACGGAGCCTTTTCAGTCCTATTTCCAGGAGGGGGTGGGGGTGGGGAATCGGGGTGGGTGTGGAGAATATTATTGAAGCTCAATTTATTAGCCATTCAGAAGTTTTGTTTTAGTTGAAAGTGAATAAGAGTGAATTTGAGGGTATTCCGGAGGAATAATTTTCAACCTATGGAGCACTTTGCACCCTCCAACCGTTGAATTTTAAATGCCAATTTTTTGGTCCGTCCCATCACACTATCGAACCACCAGTAAAACGCATAAATGGTTGTGTTGTGTCTTTTGTTGATTTTAATTCCATTTTGATATGTCTGGGTACTTTTGTTAGGAAATTCAGCTTGTTTTGAAGAATTTGACAAATGACCATGTTGTAGCCCCATAAGAGCAGTGAAATGAACGTCCTCTACTCCCTTAAGGCGCCGGTAATCCAATCAAAAAACGTTCGTGTCCAGACTGCACTGTCATTTTTACTAGCTGCACTAACAATAGAGTTCTTTCGTATTATCATGGATTTTGGACATCTTTATAGATCGGATGAGACGCAGAAAGCTAAGTATTGCAAGAAATAGAAGGTGCAGGAGATATGATTTACATGAGTTTGTGCGCCTTCTTAGATTTTAGTCTCCATGAAAGCTCTAAATAAGCATTCTAGTGTACAGCGTAGATAAGGCCCGAAACCCTGCAAACCTAATAATAGGCAAATAAATCTAATTTGTGCTACAGGTAGAAGCTTCGGGGATCCAATGCCTCAGTTACACATTATTGACAGAGTAAATAAAAGCTTTTTTGTGCACCGATCCGTGACTTCAACTGATCAGCTACTGGTTCGTATAATTTCACTTTGCCCTATCTTTTAACCCAGAGAACAATAATGGTGACAGCTGGCTTATTTTCATGTAATGTTTGCTAAATTACACAATATTCTAAGCATAATGACACTTTCTTTGAATACTGAGAAATATAGTGAAAAGTATGTCAGTTATCACCAGTTCAAAATATTATCTTGGGTTGAGAGATTGGGTAAATTGAAATTATACGAACCAGTAGCTGATCAGCTGAAATCTTGGGTCAGTTCACAAATATGCTCCTCTTTGTTCTACCAATGTCTGAGTTTGTCTGAGGATTAATGTGGGAAAGGCGGATTTATGAGACTTCAGTGGTAACTTTGGACTTCAGTGGTAACTTACTTCAGTGGTAACTTTGGACTTCAGTTGTAACTTTGGACTTCAGTGATAACTTTGGACTTCAGTTGTAACTTTGGACTTCAGTGATAACTTTGGACTTCAGTGGTAACTTTGGACTTCAGTTGTAACTTTGAACTTCAGTGGTAACTTTGGACTTCAGTTGTGACTTTGGACTTCAGTTGTAACTTTAGACTTCAATGGTAACTTTGGACTTCAGTTGTAACTTTGGACTTCAGTGGTAACTTTGGACTTCAGTGATAACTTTGGACTTCAGTGGTAACTTTGGACTTCAGTGGTAACTTTGGATATTGGTCGCTTTTTGTGGTCTATTTAGCGCATTCAATTATACAGAATCATCTCTCTGAATCATGCATATGTCACATTAGACACAAAAGCTAATTTCGGCGACAAATATTAGATCCAGGGTGGCACCCAAGCTAATTTTAAAGGGAGTAAGTTCAAGATGATACATGAAAACACATAAAACATCTTGAGGTTAGAAAATGACAATTTTTTTTGATTGATACCTCGTCCGCGTATAACGGACCATGCAGGTGGCAACATTTAAAATTCTCGAGCAATTGACCTGCCTTAAAATAGTCTAAACCGATAGTTCTGCACATACATTTGTTCAAAATTGTTCAAAATGCCCGGATTTCCCGGATCCCCTGTTTTGCGGGCCATACCCCCGTGATTTGGCCTCTCCAATAATGAATCCGTTCCGCCCCGCCCGCAAAGAACCTTTATATATATAGTTAACATCCCTAGAGCTTACTCAATCCGTGTCTGGCACAAAATTCAACTTAATCTTTTAACAAAGAGCTGCGTCAATAGCACGGGCAGGTGCATTTATATAGCGGTTCGTTCATCGACGCTCTCTTCTACCTTTTTAACATGGGGCAGGGTTTTTAACTGTTGATCACTGGTTTAAATATGATAAATACAGATCGAATTATCTTACTCTTCCAATAAAGTACCATTATGCTTACATTTATATGGCTCTTGCTACTTCACTGATCCAATAAAGTACCATTATGCTTACATTTATATGGCTCTTGCTACTTCACTGATCCAATAAAGTACCATTATGCTTACATTTATATGGCTCTTGCTACTTCACTGATCCAATAAAGTACCATTATGCTTACATTTATATGGCTCTTGCTACTTCACTGATCCAATAAAGTACCATTATGCTTACATTTATATGGCTCTTGCTACTTCACTGATCCAATAAAGTACCATTATGCTTACATTTATATGGCTCTTGCTACTTCACTGATCCAATAAAGTACCATTATGCTTACATTTATATGGCTCTTGCTACTTCACTGATCCAATAAAGTACCATTATGCTTACATTTATATGGCTCTTGCTACTTCACTGACTCATATGAATTCTCGGAGTTTTGCATGAACAAACACACGAGGGCGAAAATAGCACCCACCGTTCTATGAGTTGTTACACGGATGCCGATGCACATCTGTTCTAGACCGTTGCATTAATGTGCAATGAATGAGACAAGAAACCAGCTTAAATATATGACAATGGACACTACTTGGAATTCCATTCGATTCAAAGCATTCGTCATCGATCATGATTTTGCGACATGAGCAGATGTCTTTCATTTTGGATGTAGTACGGGTCGTCTAACAACGACATGCTACTAATGGACAGATAGCGTCATGTGACGGTCTTGTGTAAATAGAACTATTGTACTTTTGCATTGAGCATACATGAATATGGAAATGCAACTTGGACCAAAATTTTACAAATTTGTGACGTTAACCAAACGCCTTCAGTAGGATACACAATTACACCTAGAGAAAGAAGTGGGATATATGAAGTGAAAAATGGTGAACAATTCTGTAACCCTGGGAAGTCAACGAGTTTTGTCACGACTGTTGCATGCAAAAATTGTGACAAACCGCGTTGCAACTGTATCTCATAACGTCTTAACTTTGTACAAAACGCGCTGACATTGTGCATGTTGACGCAAAATTTCAGAACAGAATCAGCTACAAGATATCCGAATATTATGCGAAATTTTGAAGGTGTTTCGCGGCTACAACTACTATCTAAAGAAATTAGATTGAAGCTCCAATCTAATAGATTGGATCTTGTCCCCATCTTCTCAAATTGAAATGTCAATCTTTCGATACGGTTGGAATATTTTTTAATCTATTAGATCGTAACAGGTCAGAATAAATAGAGTGTAGAATGAAAAATCAATCTTATAGACCTTAACAAACTGTAATTTTCAAGATTGCTTCCCAGTTAGACGTGTAGAGGCTTTTTCAGATAATTTAACCCACATTGCCTTTAATGGCCCAGAAAGAATTTGGGAAGCCCATATGTCATTTACACATGGGATAATCCATGCATGTTTGGAACCCTGAAAAACGCTTCCAAAAAGAGCTATAAAACATTTTGATCATTGTAAAAAACTCGATGCTCGCAAGAACGATACAAACAATTAAACTATCCAGTAGTTTTACTGATCAGAACTATCCGAGAGTCGTACTTTTTCAGAGCTATCCAGCTATCTTACTGTTCAAAACTGTCCAAGAGTCTTACTGTTCAAAACTATCCGATAGTCTAACTGCATGTTCAAAACTATCCAGGAGCGTTACTTATCACAACTACCCTGGAGTCTTATTGTTCAGAACTGTCCACGAGTCTTACTGTTCAAAACTTCCCATGAGTCTTACTGTTCAAAACTATCCATGAGTCTTACTGTTCAAAACTATCCATGAGTTTTTTTTTGTTTTTTTTACTGTTCACAACTATCCTGGGGATTTACTGTTCAGACCTATCCATGAGCCTTATTTCTCACAACTACCTTGGAGTTTTAATGATCAGAAATATCCATATCTTTCACAACTATCCTCGAGTCTTACTCTTCAGAACTGTCCAGGGGTTGTACTGTTCATAACTACCCATGAGTCTTACAGTTCACAACTACCCTGGAGTTCTACTTTTCAGAACTATCCATGAATCTTACTCTTCCCAACTACCCCGGAGTTTTACTGTTCAAAACTACCCTGCAGTCTTACATTTCAGAACTATCTATGAACCTTACCTTACACAACTACCCCCGGAGTCTTACTGTTCAGAACTATCCAGGGGTCGTACTGTTCAGAACTACCCATGACTCTTACAGTTCACAACTACCCTGGAGTTTAACTGTTCAGAACTGTCCATGAGTCTTGCTCTTGCTGTTCAGAACTAGTCTGGAGTTTTACTATTCAGAACTACCCATGAACCTTACTGTTCACAACTACCCCCGGAGTCTTACTGTTCAGAACTATCCATGAGTCTTACTGTCCACAACTAACCTGGTGTCTTACCATTCAGAACTGTCCAGGGGTCGTACTTTTCACAACTACCCTGGAGTCGTACTGTTCAGAACTATCCGTGAGTCTTACTGTTCGCAGCTACCCTGGAGAACTGTCCAGGGGTCGTACTGATCAGAGCTATTCAGGAATCTTACTTTTCAGAATTATCCATGAGTCCTTTTGTTCAGAACTATCGTGGGGTCTTACTTTTCAGAACTATCCGAGCGTCTTACAGTATGAACTATTCAGGAGTCTTACTTTTCAGAATTATTCAGGTGTCCTATACTTTTCAGAACTATCCACGACTCTATGTCATCTGCACATGGGATCATTCATGTTCGGAACCTTGAAAAACGTTTCCAAAAGAGCTATAAAACATTTTGATGCGTGTAAAAAACTAAATGCTCAGAGGAACGATGAAAGCAATCTACCCCGTAATCTTACTTATCAGAACTATCCGGAAGTCGTACTGTTCAGAGCTATCCAGGGATCTTACTCTTCAGAACCACTCATGAGTCTTCTGTCCAGGACTACCCTTGACTCTTACATTTCGGAACTATCCATGAGTCTTACTGATGAGAACTATCCGGGAGTCGTACTGTTCATAACTATCTAGGGGACCTACTTTTCAGAAGTATTCATGCGTCTTGCTGTTCAGAACTATCCAGTCTGAACTATTCAGGAGTCTTACCGTTCAGAGTCATCCAGTTGTCTTGCTGTTCAGAACTATCCGGTAGTCTTACAGTCTGAACTATACCAGAGTCTTACTGTTCAGAGTCATCCAATTGTCTTGCTGTTCAGGACTATCCAGTCTGAACTATTCAGGAGTCTTACTGTTCAGAGTCATCCAGTTATCTTGCTGTTCAGAACTATCCAGTAGTCTTACTGTTTGAACTATCCACGAGACTTAATCTTCAGAAGTATACAGGAGTCTAAGTGTTCAGAGCTATCCATGAATCTTACTGTCCTGAACTAACCAGGAGTCTTGCTGTTCAGAACTATCACGGAGATTTACTGTCCAGAACTATCCATGAGTCTTACTGTTCAGAACCATCCATGTGTCTCACCTTTCTGAACTATCCACGAGTCTTATTATTCAGAGCTATCCAGGAGTCTCACCTTCAGGATATCCAGGATTCTTACTGTTCAAAACTATCCATGATTCGTACCTTTCTTGTCTATCCACGAGACTTACTGTTCAGACCTATTCATGTGTCTTACTATTCAGAAATACCCATGAATCCTACTTTTCTGAAATATCCAGGAGTCCTACAACTATCCACGAGACTTACTGTTCAGAACTATCCGCGAGTCTTACTTTTCAGAACTATCCACGAGCCGTACTTTTCAGAACTATCCAAGAGTCTTACTTTTCTGAACTATCCAGGAGTCTTACTGTGATAACTAGCCACGACGTATACTGTCTACAACTAATCATGAGTCTTACTGTTCACAAATGTTATGTGAAAACATAACGATCTTACTGTTCACTGATAAGTACCGTTAATATGTGCAGTCTCCAATGGCTCACGTGTACGTTATGGAGAGAACAAAGCAGAGCCTGTCGGTGCAGTGACCCATAACTTCAGCTGAGCAGCTACTGATTCGTACCTTTTAATTTCGCCCTGTCTATTAACCGAGGAGATTATTTTGAACTGGTGATAAGCAGCATATTTTCATGTAATATTTTCCAACTTATACATTATTCTAATCATAATGACACTTTCTTTGAATACTGGGAAAATATAGTACATATGTGTAAAATTATGCATGTCTGTTATCACTGGTTCAAAAATAATCTCCCGAGTTAAAAGATGGGTAAAAGTGAAAATATACGAACCAGCAGCTGATAAGCTGAAGTCATGTGTCACTGCACTAGCAGGCTCTTTGTGCTCTCAATATTGTGCAAGTGACTACTGCAAAATACTGTATAAGATTGTCCAATTTCAAAATCTGCCTATTAAGCCTTTCGGTATAATTGCTTTCCTCTGACTGTCTAAGAGAATCAGTGGTTTCTCTAGTTTGCTCATATAGCAGCTGTAACATTAAGATAAACGCACATTCCCCACCCGCATATCAGTCCATTACAGTGGCAGTTACAAATGAGTTACCAGTTCCGAACTAAAATAAAGTCTACCTTGGGGCAACTGCCTCCTTTATTTTATATCAGACAATGGGCGTAAGGTAGCGCCCAGAAATGGGGTTCAACTATAAGGGATAATTAGGGCAGTAGGATATAGACCTACATTTCATATGTATGCATAAAGTAGTAAATTACACGAAAAAGGTGATCGATCGCAAACCCGGCCCCGCCCCGCTGCCCTACACCTATTACATCTATGGAGATAGTTAAGCCTTGGTTCTCAGGAAAATGTCATTGATAGACGTTGCTTCAAGCACATTTATATAGGCCTAGAATCTATTGTGTTCAGACCAGTATGTCATGATCAATACCGGTATGTTATAATGACAGTGGCGATGGCACGTCATAAGATCCTTGGCAGGTAAGTGTTACAAATGTGTAATGTCCGTGGCAAGCTATATAAATGTGCATATGGCGGAGACATCCAGCTGTTTGGATGAGAATAAGTGATGATCCGTGTCGACCATCTTTCAAGGGGTTAGACAAGGGGGCGAATTGATACCAGCTCTTTTACTAGAGATCTTCACGAGAGTCCTTTCAAGGGGATGATTTTCTCGCCCATTGGTTTCTCCGAAAGAAGACGAATTACCATAGGTCTAAGGCAGGTTAATTGTTTGATAGGCATGTCCTCCTCTCTTCATTCCATCTGAATCGTTTGCTCGTCCCAGTAACAGTTCTCTGGCCGTCCAGTTGTCTACAGGGGGCGTGGTGCTGGCGTCGACTTTTCATAGGAACTCGAAAGCCAGTCTGCTTGGAAACAGAGAACCTGTTGTTCACTTCACCACCTTGTCTTCTCATATATGTAAACGCGATAAAGCCAAACCATGAACTGGCTCATTTCAAGTGATATTTCAAGAAATTCCCCCAATATTGAGCCCCCCCCCCCCACCTCCCACCCAGTGAGACAATAAGGTAGCGTAGCCTCGTTTCAATAAAACGAGCTTTGGCTACAAATCCCTAACATATTTTCGAGCCAAATTGTGGAACAGTGTCCTGCACGATATGAGAAAGACCGTATCCCTATCTGAATTTAAGGGCTTAATAAGTAAATGGAGTGGTGACGTTTGCACCTGTACCTCCTCAGCCTCTATATTTGTAAGCATATACTGCTGTTTTCTTCTCTTCTTTTTTGCTTTTATTGATTATTGTAGTTTAGCTGTTACTTTTCATGAAATATTTGTATGTAGTCAGTCAATAGCCATAGTGCTAATGTTTATTGTAATATGTATATTCCCACTTTAAATAAAGAGTATTGTATGCATGGTATATTGTATCCCTATGCACCTCTGCATCAAACACCAATGTAATTCTCCTGGAGGCTATATACTAATGTAATATAGTCACGGTATATAAGTCAGTAAGTAGAATAACTGACACAGATAAACTGAAAAAATATATACATAGTGCACAAGGAAGGTTTAAGATACGGACAATGCCAAGGGGTACCTCAATGAAAAAATCGCAGAAAGGGAGATATTTGAATTATTCTGAGTACTTTGGCATTCAATTAATCGAAATATACCCCACGGGATGCAGAGATATTGCACTTCAATGATTTGAAGATTTGGTACAATTTTGGTATGCAAATGAGCTTTTATGGTGTCTTGAAGTGATCTAGAGATAATTAACAGTGTGTTTACTGATAACTTCGGGATTTGGTTACCAATAAGTTTAGAAAAATAGTTACCATAGCAACCAGTAACCAAGCACAGTATTTCAGACACTTTTATAGTTAGATGGAATTTTGAAGACATGACTCCCGGTAACCGGCCGTGATGGTAACTTTATGAAAATAATACTGTTTTTAAATTAAAACATTTATACGGTGCATAGTGCTATAAATTATGAATATGATAAGTATCAGGATATCACCAAAACTCATTTGAATATAATATCTCTAAATCACAGATTTTGAACTTTAAACTACAATATCTCTACCGACATTCAGAATAATTACAGGCAGCATACAGCTGTTTATAAACTAAATGTTTAGGATTTTTTGTTATCCCGAAAATAGTTTTAAATGGTTTCAGACCGTTGAGATTGTGGGAGGGAAAAGTTTTTGCCATATATTTTCTTTTTTATTTCACTTCGAAGATATTTCGGATTTGGTATGAAAATTACCTTTGATGATGTCACGCAATGAACACGAGAAAGTTACTCAAATAATGGCATATTTTCTTTTCTTAAATACATTGTGTAGATAGGAATCTGATTCTCTGTGCATTCCTATTAATATTGAGGTTACAGGTTACAGGTGGACATTGCTTGTTTGACTTGATAACCAATAGTTCCAAATATGATCGTACCACCAATGCTATACAAGTGTTCAAGGAACTTTGTTTTGTTTTGTTAATGAATATGAATCACATAGAACATAGTTTCTGTATTTAAGATTTCGTAACCTTTGAAATTTCCAAAATAAAGCTCTTAGTAACATGTTGCTATTGTAACAGTTTTCGTAAATAAACAAACTTAAATTGTTTGCATAATACCATAAACAAGCAATATTGAAACAGATTACACATATAGCTCTGCGAATATTCCTGTATAAATTAGCTCATTATCTTGAGTTCACTTGGTGACATCGTCAAGTCTTGTTGGTGTGAAATCCTCTGCAAAACAAAATGTTACCCAGAATCATGGGCACTTTGGGTTCCCTTTAATATCACGTATGCTGAGTGACACCAGAATACAATTATGTTGGCTGTAACACGACATATTTTATGCAGCATTTCCTCTTAATCAGAATGAACCCAAGGCAGTTATCATGGTAAGGAAGTTTGAAGAGCTTTATTCTACTACAGAGAGCAAGACTATTCCAAACCGATATTGGAAATAGATCGTCTTCTGTAAAAACAAATCAACTCATAAATTTAGGAATTTTAGCCCATAGCAACCGGTTGCCGTGGCATATGTGTTGGATTCAATATAATATTTATCTTCGGCAAAGTTATATTAAAATTGACAGTATGGTAAATAATAATCAAGTAACTGACTGCCTGTACTAAACTGAAATAATTCAAATTTATCCCTGAAGATGACTGAAATTATTTTCCATACAGTGTCAAGAATTCTCTCGTCTCATTCATTAATCGTTCAGAGAAGGAAATGTCTGCAGAAAAATAAATTGTGCTGGCATGTGAACAATTCCATGACTGTCTGTGGGAGGCGTGGCGATGGCGTCGACTTCTGACGACTGAGAATAGGCTTATAGTAAGTGATGTATAGAGAAGGTGGTATTCGGTATACAAGCGACGAAAGTCTCCTTTCTTGGACTTAATTAGTTAGTCGCAGAGTCTACGATATTAGTTTAACCATCCGTTCACTGGAGCCATGCATTTTCTCATAATCTTGCTTTTTCACACAGCGAGTCGTCTGCTTGAATTCCGCCACATTTTGAATGATCGCATACTGGATTATTGGAATGGGACAGGGGGGGGAACATGACAGGGGGGGGGGGGGAATGACCTACATTCGGATTATGCACCGTTAACAAGGTGAAACATCACCGTCTTTGTCTTTCAAATCTTAACTCTCTCAAATTCTTACTATTTGTATATATGCATTAGAGGAGAAAATACCAAAAATATATGCGATATTGATCGAATACCCTTGTCTTCAACTTGGATATCTATTTCTTTCACTCTACTGTGATCATCATTGTTAGAGTGTCCGCCTTTCTGGGATATATCCCGGGCCGGGTTGCATGACAGTTCCCCACAAGACGGTTTATGTGGGGAGAATGTCCCTGTGGAACGAAAGCGCTAAATATGCCTATGTAAAATGCATTTGTTAGTAAAAAAAAAAATTGTTGACTTACTGCTAGAAACTCATTTTATATGTACAAATTGTATGTGGGAAAATATCCATGTGATGGGGAACTGTCAGTGTGGGGAATTGCCTTATGTGGGGAATTGTCTATGTGGGGAACTGTCCTGTGTGGGGAACTGTCCGTGTGGGGAACCGACTTGTGGGGAACTGTCCGTGTGGGGAACTGCCTATGTGGGGAACACTGTCTGCCCCGCCCCGGGCCGAGTCATATAGCAGAGACCTAAAAAGTAGAAGGTCTTGCTCCCTCGCTGTGAGAGGGCAAATCAGGGACTGGTTTCCCCGGTGTCGGCATAATAAGATCGGGTGGAGTATCATGGCTGCCTACGACATGGTGCTTCGGTAAGGCAGAGCTGTGTGAAACTGCGGCATTGCATGGGACCACTCTGTTACAAGTGACACGTCAGTATTGACGCGGGATATTTTTGTGCACGACGACTGAATATTGAAAGTGGGATCTGACGCTTGCTACTGTGATATACTGTGATATACTGTGATATAATGTGATATACTTTGATATACTGTTATATACTGTGATATACTGTGATATACTTTGATATACTGTGATATACTGTGATATACTGTGATATAATGTGATATACTTTGATATACTGTTATATACTGTGATATACTGTGATATACTTTGATATACTGTGATATACTTTGATATATATACGTGATATAATGTGATATGACTGAAAAATTGTTGAGATTGACGTTAACTCCTATTCTCACTCACCCTACTTGTTCCAGGTATGTTCTGTCCCAAGATCTGATGCTGTTATCGTATGAGAATATTTGTCCTCAAATCCAAGAATGTATTGTAAAATTAAACAGTTCTCAATGATACCAGCACAAAAAAGTTTGCTGTCGATCCTTTATTATCACTGACAAGGATTCATTCCACAAACTGAAAGTCGTTCATTGGAGTTATAATGTGGATGTGTTCATTCAAACACCCCATCAGAGACCACGTCAACGACTGTTGATAAGCTATAACAAACGGTTGCTAATTTCTTCAGACCACATTTGATTAAAATTCGTTACTGGTTCCCCAGTCTTATTATATTTATATATTAACCAAACGAATCAATTATGGATAACAACTTCTTTGTTTAATATCTGGTGACGTTCCGCTATAGTTACAAACTACGTTTCCAAACCAAAACAAATAAATCATTTTGTTATGAAAACTGGGTTAGTCAACAACAGCCGAATGTCAGCAGCTAAACACAGGAGATGTTATCCATAAATAGTTAATTTGTGCAGTGGTTTCCAACTTCTATATTGCCTCTCAAAGAATACCCAGGAACTCAAATTGTATGGATATCAACTATTTACTAAAGCAAGCAGCAGTGGCAGTGAAAAAATACTACTTAAACAAGGAGCTACCTCCTGGATTCCCGTGACCCAGGAGCTACTTCCAGGATTCCCTTGACCCAGGAGCTACCTCCAGGATTCCCGTCACCCAGGAGCTGCCTCCAGGATTTCCGTGGCCCAGAAGCTACCTCCAGGATTCCCGTGACCCAGGAGCTACCTCCAGGATTCCCGTGATCCAGGAGCTGCCTCCAGGATTCCCGTGACCCAGTAGCTACCTTCAGGATTCCCGTGACCCAGGAGCTACCTCCACGATTCCCTTGACCCAGGAGCTACCTCCAGGATTCCCGTAACCCAGGAGCTGCCTCCAGGATTTCCGTGACCCAGAAGCTACCTCCAGGATTCCCGTGACCCAGGAGCTACCTCCAGGATTCCCGTGATCCAGGAGCTGCCTCCAGGATTCCCGTGACCCAGGAGCTACCTCCAGGATTCCCGTGACCCAGGAGCTACCTCCAGGATTCCCTTGACCCACGTTACTATACATATTCTTCTACATTGTATCTTTATAAGCGAATGGTCACAAGAATCTGTATTGAGGTTACTAAAGCAAGTAACCTGTCAGGTTTATTATTCAATTTGAGGTCTAACATATACAATACTATGAGCATGCTTAACGAACATTTAAAAAAATAGAGACAGAAAATTGATTAACGACATTATTCTAAATATGTATTATTGTATTTGAAATTTATTAGAAATATATATGGTTTTCGCAAGGAGGCATGCAATACCTGACAACTTCGGAGAGATATTGTGGAAATGTGACACGAAAGACCTATGACCCAATCGATTTTTATAATGTGGAAACATGTCGGGCCATTTTGTACAGCTAATAAGTCGTATTGAAAAGTCTTGATTCAAGGTACATTCACACGCTTCAAAAGGTATCTAAAACCAGACGTTATCGGACCATCAGGGACCGATCAACAGAACTGATAGCCGAGAAGGCAAATCACAACTTCAAAGCAAAGAGGCATGGACGGGGCAAGCTAATCTATTTTTCACTTGACAAGTACTTTACAGTTTAACTTTTGAGCTGGAATGTTACGTTCCATTGTCGTTGAAGACCGAAGCCCTCAGAGACTGGATTAATGAGCTGTACGAAGGGTTATAGGCGACTGGACACTATTTTCTATCGCGAAGACAACGAGTAGCTCTCGGCCAGGTAATTATATAGTAATTGATAGATAAACATTTAAACATAAGACGGAATTGCTTTGGATTTGTCCTTTGTGTTATCAAGTGATTTGATGTCAACAACGGTGCTCCGCCTAAGGGTCTATTCAGATCCTTTTACACCAACAACAATGGACGACAATAAAATTCCAATATAGCCTTTAAATGCTGATGGTGCTTGTTACGTTTGGCGCCCCATGGGAGGGGTTAGAGGACAAGAGGCCAGCAGGGGTTCTGTCGCCCTGCCCCGGCGATGATATTATAGACCCACAAATAACCGAACAGTTTATTTTCGGGGTCTCTCTATTGCCACTGAAGCCCAATTGATCATGCGATCGTTTTGCATTGTTGTCTTGTTGACTTGTATTTTTGACTTCCTCTATACTCTGCTGATGATATTGTATTCACTTCATTTCCTAAATGAAGAAGGCTGCAATTATTTCCCCTGGTACACAAAGGTGGAAAATATAATTTCTCCCTGCCAAAACCTACGTCGGAGGGATCTGGAGCAGGAACACAAAGGACGATTTACTCCCGAGACAACTTAGACAATGGATCTCCGACAAGATGGTTACTGATTGAAAATTGGATTTGATATGCTTTGACTTACTGACACCCTTTGTGTGAATTCATTGTGTCCAATCCAGGATTAGGTGAGACTGAAGGGATCTACGACCGTATACGCAAACCATTTGGATGTTGTTTCGCATGAAAAAACCCCCACTGCTTTTAAGATGTCTTAGTTTTATTGATGACTTTACCCCCGGGATATCTATACCATCATGACACATGGTATACATCAGTAACTGTAAATCGTATGTGACCATCCGGACACGAATGAAATAAACGATATTATTTATATGCTTGAAATAAAGACGTAAGAAGTTTTTGCAGAACGATTATTTTTATAAAAATACATAAACTTTTGTAGTTTCATGGCTTGGTTCGAATTGATTGGGTCCTCCATCGTAGTACAATGGGCACTGGTCCTACAGAGCATCCTTATGTCTAAATACGTTCAACCCCGATTAGGGGCCATGTGAACAACGTGTTATGGGGATCTTCATCATGTTCACATGAACAGCCACAATCAAAGCACGATTGACATTCAGTAATCAAGAGAACGACTTTGTTACCAAATTGGAAAACAGAATACAGATTAGTGACAGGGATTTGATGATATGAACATGATGGTGCCTTGTCGGCATCATTGAAAACCTTTCTCTTGCAAGTAACTAGCATTTGTTCATTTACATAATTTAGTTTATATTTCTTGGAGTTTGGTGTTACATGTGATATGGTCTTACGAATTAAATGTTTCGATTGTGAAGGCGAAAATTCTCCATGGACCAGGACTGGCTTACGAATGTCAGATCTGGTACTTTTACATATACTCCACGTACATATTGTAAAGTACAAACTTTCTAATCACACGTCAAAGCCTTCAAGTGATCTGTTGAATTTCAAATACAAATTCACTCGAATTTATTATTAAACCCTTAGAAAGATTGTGGTATATTATTGTATTGTTAACAAGACCCGCCTATACGGTTTTGGTGCTTGAGGCGAAACTCATCATGGATGACGGCTGCCTTCCATCTACAAATTTGAGACCTTACTATTCAAGTCTTGACTGATTTATATTACATATTCGATAGTAGACTGCTGTCAGTGCTATTAGCTATGTGGATTTCAATCGACGTCACAATCGTAAGTGTAGGAAATGGTTGGATAGGGATATTCCATCAAAGTGTCTCCACTCAGTTTCTCGTCAGTTGAGTGAAATCAGACTGATGGCAGAATACGATAATAGAGTGCGATATCTCTGGCACTATGAAGTTTGAGTCTAATTCACAGTGGTTTGGTTAGCAGTTGGTGTTTTCGTCGATGTTGTTGTTAATATATTTGTTTTCAAGAATGTGATTATTTATCACCTTTTTCATACATCATATTGACAGTGGATATCATAAAATTGCGTTCTATACGGCCTACATCGATCTACATACCCCTCCTCTTCTATAGATAAAGATATAGTAGATGAAGGGTTTGTAGATAGGTGTAGGTCGTATACACAGGCCCGCAAAACAAGAGTTTTGGGGGGTGTGGGCGGTGGTATTAGGGTGAAGTGTCGAAATATGGGGTCTCGATGTTGATTTATATAAAGCATGGGGTTATATATAGAGACCCCATCTTTCGACACTTCACCCTAATACCACCGCCCACACACCCCAAAACTCTTGTTTTGCGGGCCTGTGGTCGTATAGAAGGCATTTTTATGATATCCACTGTCATTGTGGTATATGAAAAGGTGAGAAATAATTATATTCTTGATGGAAAACAAGACTATTAACAACAGCAACATCGACAAAGACACCCACTGCTATAACCAAGCCACTGTGGTCTAATTCCCCTCGATCCGGGTTAGGGCCCATATGAGCATCATGCAATAAAGGATCCTCACTGTTTCAACTATATCTTCTACGTACACGTATAGCGGTTTAACATGATCATCTTGAATAACTGTTTCCAACAAACGACCATGTTAAACATATATACGCATACGTAGAAGATATGGTTGAAACAGTGAAGAAAAGGCGTCGGGGAAGGCAAATTGTCAACTAATCTAATCACAAAACTCTTTTAACCGATTGCGAGAAAATTGGCTTCTGGTGCCAACGAAGGTATTAAAAACCGAAAAAACATATCGTGAAAATTAGGATTCTTGAACTGCACTCCATTTGTCATGTACAGAAAAAATGATTCTGCCAGGGAACTTCTTTGCATGTCATATCGAGTTACATTGCATACCAACATTCGTCTCCTAATTACCTTAATTTTCCGGTTTTATTGGCTGTGCACATCGCTTTTTCCCCTCCCCAATTTCCATATTGCCTTGGCTCAGTAATTACTATATGGTTGGCCTCTATTTGTACCCAGAGCTCAGTGGGCGGTGTGGTACCCCCTAAGTTATGATCTTGATTAAGATAGATGGGAACTCGTAACTGGATATTACACGGCTCTTTTGACGGGGAATGCCTCGCTCTACAAATAACATGCTTATATTGGAACTTTAGATGAAAGATTGCCTGTTATTTACAGCTTTTAATCTATGCAATATCCTGGAAAGCAATCTGTTTTCTTTTAACTGCTGATCAGGCTATGTGTTTGCGGTTTCTTCTAATAACTTTTGCCTTAAATTGCCTCGTGTTTTCAGTTTATTCCCATTCAGAATATCCAGCTATATTCTAACGTGCAGGGGTTTTTTTTCCAGAAAGCAATTTCACTTATATGTATAGTTGTGTGTTTTGTCGGATGAGGACCTGAATTAACGCAGCAGAAAAAATGACGGCATAATTTTACTGAAATTATTCCTACAGTCATGTTTCAATTAGTTCACTTCCGTTACTGTAAACATTTCATCTGGTGCACCATACCACCCTGTTTGTTTGGCCGAAAACTGGAAGGGTTTTCCTGTTCATTTTCCTGAAATTAAAAACCAATTAAAATGTTTTTGCATAAGCTATTGCGTAGATTTCAAACACAACAAAATTACTTTTAGACAATTGTCGATTTTTAGCTTAAAATTTAACAGGGTTCATCAAATACAAAGACTGTTGAAAGAACACGAACAAATCCACTGTATTATGCAAAGCACTTACAGAGGAAAAGCGATACAGATGTTCGCTAAGAACAGGTCTGAAATACAGATTATTCTTGTACATTATTTTTCGAATCTCGAGGGCTTTTCAGTATGGGGACATGTCCAGTCCTAACATTAATCATTTATTTAGTTTTGTTACCAAATACTGTGAGTCAATATTGTTACCAAATACTGTGAGTCAATATTGTTACCAAATACTGTGAGTCAATATTGTTACCAAATACTGTGAGTCAATATTGTGGAATAACTATATCAGTTTGAATGATCACAAATCAGTTCTGAGATTGAACTAATACCAAACGTAAGAAGACACAACAAATTAGATATGACAATATTTGTAATAAATATCTTCAAACAAGCCTGGTAATTGTGAAATGAAAATAAGTTTCGAACCTAAATTAAAAATCATTATTTCTGCTGGCTCAGTATATTTAATATATTCGCATAATTGTCGCACGACGCCATCGAATATATAGATGGTTGCGGAGATATTGCGTTTCAAATAATTTGTGTCACTTATGCACATGAGATTTGGTGGTGCCAGACAGTGGATAAATAGACTGTCAATAAACGATAGTTTTACAATGCATGAACACTGAGTTTTGCTGATATATAATCAGGTGCCATATTTTAAATCAACACTTTTTGAGATATGGTTTAAAGTGATCATAAACCCTCAATTATAGTTTCCATCAAATGAAAGACCATTGCGAACAGTGTCGGAAAATATTTATTGTAATTTTTTACGATTTTATTTCACAGAGTAAACTGCAAATAAAGCATGGTATTCTATGGTGGTCTGTTGCAATCATATTCAGGTCCAGTGACGTCATGCTGCCTTAATACATATATTTCAAACTGTGTATGCACTTTCCAATGCTTGATTCAAGCTTAAGGTGTGTATACTTTGAGTTTCAACACAGACTACCTGTTCCAATGTGCATGTTTCACTAAAATCGGAGAAATTAAATGCAAGATTCAGATTGACTTGACACTTATGAGTTACCATCTCCCAGATTTTGGTGAAACATGCACATTGGAATAGTGAGTCTGTGTTGAAACTCAAAGTATACACACCTTAAGCTTGAATCAAGCATTGGAAAGTGCATCCACAGTTTGAAATATATGTATTAAGGCAGTGTGACGTCACTGGACCTAAATATGATTGCACCAGTCCACCACAGAATGCCATGCTTTATTTGCAGTTTACTCTGTGAAATAAAGTCGTAAACAATTACAATAAATATTTTCCGACACTGTTCACAATGGTCTTTCATTTGATGGAAACTATACTAGAGGGTTTATGATGTTTGCTAAGGAAACTGAAATGGATGAGAGATCGGATGTTTTTTCAATGATTATGAACCATATAATCTTGTAATTGAATCGTAATTAAAATTGCACGGCGTCCATGGACAATTACAAAGTTCATATCAACCTGTTACTGCATGCGGCGACCATATATTTTAAACTTATAAGAAGTTTCTACATTTTAAAGCTAAAATAGGTAAAACAAGTAGTGCATCTCCGTAAGAGAAACTTGAATTCGACTTCATCAGTAGAATAAGGGATGTAGTGGAAAAAGGAGAGCTGCGATTCAAATGATCAGGATCATGAAAGGAGCGGAGAGGGTCGAACGGAAGTGTAGTCATCATCGGTAGTGACGTCATCACCGGAAATAACGTCATCATCGGAAGAGACACAAGTCCAGGGAGCAGATTTAGGATCATGAGAGAGGAATCAGTGGGAGGGAAATAACGAGCGAGTGAAGTTGTTAAACAGGTTCAATAACCATATTCAGTAAATAGCGAACACATAGGTTAATGGATAAGCGATGAGTCAAATGGGGGGCGCAAGAGGAGTGCAGGGATCACACGAGGCTCAGAAGGGTTGAATAAGGAGCAAACAGAGAAAACCGGTTCAGGTTTAATGACTCAACCAATCAAAACCACCATGTTTTATTACGTGATTATTTGTAAAACAAATCGTCGCCATATGTATTCATGTGATCCTTAGAATTATGAAACCTAGGCATAATTCCGGGGAAATACATCACTTCTTCCATCACACCAGTGAAGACGTTTTCAACCAAGTACAAATAATGAGTGGTGAATTTTACAGCTTGATTAATGTTGCAAGTCACATGAAACAATACCGTGAATTTCAAGCTCTAGCTGAAGATATTTTAGCATAGACCTATATGTACTCCTATTCCATAGTTCAAATTTGGTATTTTTTCATGTCACCACTGAACTTGCATAAACTGCCGAAACTTTAATAACCGTGTTATGCAGGATTTTCATCCCCAAAGTATGAGCACAAACCATCATGCTGAATTCAACTTCAAACCGCATTCGTATACACATGATAATATTCGTCCTGTTTGCAAAATTCAGCGAGTGAAATGCAATGTAATTACAGGAAAGAATTCAATCACAGGAAGTGCAATACAAACTATATCTGACAATATTCTCCATATATTCAGCTGTAATTGTTCAACATTCCTTGCAATGTTGGACGTCTACAATGCCATAATTTAGGCTATGTCGAATTTCGAGGTATTAAATCGAAATTTCGAGATACTTAGTAGAAATTTCCAGTTACTAAGTCGAAATTTCGAAATTCTAATTCGAAATTTCGACTTAGTATCTCGAATTTCGATTACTTTCGAATTTCGATTACTTTCGAATTTCGATTACAAATATCGGCGTACTATCTCGATATTTGAAGATTAATATTTCTCACTATGGCCCCTAAACGCTTCTGTAAAAACTAAAGTCCATGTGATTGAAATTTTAGACGACTTGTACAGCAACAGATATTGTTGAGCAGATTTGTGCTCGTATTTCGTTAAAGTAGCGCTCATGCAAAGTGTGCGCCTGTTTTGCATATTAATAAAGAACTACACTTCTACAGAAAATAACACAAACACACAGAGGTAAGCATGGGATATTATATATTTGTTTCATAATGCTTATATATTTATACAAAAAAAGACAATAAAATGTTTGGAACATTGAATGCAATATTGATCAGAATTAGTTCTGCTGTTGAATATACTCGAAAATTCAGCATTTCATGTAGCTATATGTCTGGGCAGTCTATATTGTAATATATTGCAGAATGATGAAATATTTAGCACAATTACTGTATGGTTCGTACCAAACTTCTTATACATGTAGTGTTGTTCTTGGTGACTTTTCATTTTCAACCACATTTACGGACACATGTCATTTCCACATTAGAGTTCACGAAATATCCTTCATGACGTCATCATCTGATGACGTTTTCATTTTACAGAGAAAAACATCTCTTCAGGTCCAAATTTTATAGCCCTTCGTCTTCGTTACAAAATTGTCTGGTGTCACAGTTTCGATGACCTCAAGACATAATGAGTTATAAATGTATATTCTTTAACGTAGTACGGACTTTTCCCTGCCAGATCTATACATGTAAGTTAGCTAACTAATTGTTTCCCCATTTGTAAATGTTCTATCACGATGTCATTGTCATTCACTGGTTATCTTATCTTATGGTTATCTCCTCTTTTATTTTCAGGAGAAAATGTTAACCTAGGATTTTGTAGCATTTTTCTTGGCCAGGTGATGGTCTGGATAGAGTTTATGGAATCGCCCTAATGCCCAAACTGGGAAAATGTTCTTGTAGTTAACGTAGGTTAGGGTACAGGTCCTGTTAAACGTGCCTGGTACACTGTCCAGGGGCCAGTCCCCGTTATCCAGCTGTTTGTCGATCAGGTTCTGAATGCCCTTCTCGATAGTGTCCAGATCAGGGTATTTGACCGCCATCATGGCTAACAGAGCCCAGGCAGTCTGCACCACTTGTGATTTCTCGCTGACGATCCATCGTGACTGCTCACACGTCTCGAAATCTTCACCCCATCCACCGTCGGCCATCTGGTGCTTCACCAAATACTTACAACCTTTCTCAATTTCTGGTGGTAAAGAGTCGTTCTCAAAGCTATAGCCCATGGCAGAAAAGCTTTCCATGGCAAACCAGGCACCGTACGTGAAACAGACTCCCCAGAATCCTTCCCAGCCCCCCTCAACACTCTGGCTTTTCAAGATGAAATTGGTGGCCCCGTCCAGATACTTCTTGATGTCCTCTCTCCTATAGTCGGGATTGTGATCAGTGAACATTTTCAGGGCTGTCAGCACAGAAGTGGTACATTCCACGTAGGAGTGGTCGGCCATGATATTGTTAAAGATTTCCGCGGGGTTAAGTAACTCCATGAGGGCGTTCCCTCGGATTGGTTCACATGTCCCGCTCCCTCCGTCCGGATTGGTGTACGAGAGTAACAAATCCACACAGTCCAGGCTCAGGGTTTTCTTCTGTTTCTTTTCAACGTCCATATGCTCTTCGATGAGCATGAGTGCTTTGAAGCCCTCTCCAGTTGTGTCTGAAACACACCAGTTGTAGTCCCAATTGGCGAATGGGAATCCTCCCTTGACAGGGATTCTGTGATACCTCAAGTGATCTGGTGGATTCTCCTTCACTTGGCTCACCTTAAGGTATTCGTGAATAGCCTTCATTTTTTCTTGGAACTCTGGCATTTCGTGGGCGCCTATTTCGATCAATCCCTGGACAGCGAGCGATGTGTCCCATAGTCCACTTCCGTCAGTGCTGCTCAGCTTCATTCCGTCCAATCCCATCCAGAGGAAGTCCCGTATCTTGGCCACATGGAGTTTGAATCCTGCCGATTCTGGCCCTTCAATGTGCCATCGCACCACCATGTTAAGCACCTTCTGCAGGACGCCAAGGTTACAGTAGTTGGCATTTGCATCATCTGAGCGAAGTTGATCATAACATTCCCTGAGGGCCCATTCACGGATGTACGTGCTGTGGTGTTCCTCATATTTGTCCATGAAGTAGTACACAGTTTTTAGTGCTGGTGTGTGGGGTACCAGTAAATCAGCCCAGGATATATTCTCCCTCTGAGCCGGCCAGTTAATATTCTCGTAGCCTTCTGGGTACAACTCCGTTCTTATTTCTTTCAGCAGGTCGTCCAGCTCAGCTCTGATCCTCGCACCGAAACAGTACGCCATTGGTAGATAGACGTGACGGCACCAACACCAGATTCTTCGGGCGTGAACAGGAAACCAGTCAGGCAAGACCCACAATTCCGGCATGAAAAGGGAGTGCATACCCGTCCATTCGTAGAGATTCATGAAAGAAAGCCAACACTTGCCCCAGGACGGAATGGAACAGGTGCCACCCAACCTTTCCCAGAGGGTCCTGCATCTCTCGAGACAAGGGTCGTCTGCTGGTACGCCCAGTAACCTCAGGCTGACATAGTTCAGGACGCAACACAAGACTGTAGGGGGCGCTTCAATATGTAAACCCCATCCTCCATCCGGGCATTCCACGGAACGCAGGTAACGGATCATCTCCAGTCGTTCGGCTTCAGTGAAGGGCACTTTGGTCACATAACATGTAAATATCAGAGCAGGCATCAGAAGTAAAGGACCTCCGAAATCTCCGGCCCAATGTCCATCTGGATCCATCATGTCAAAGTAAAATTTCATCCCATTATAGGCGGCATCTTGAGCGTTGTTAGCCCGGGGAAGCACAGGCAGTTCGTTAGAGGTATCCAATCCTACATAATATTTTTCGAAGACATTTTGCTCTCTTTCCGGTGTTTCCCCTTCTGGAATGTATGACCATATTTGGCGACCTTCAAAACAATCCAAGCGCCACCTGGTGAGATCAGTTACGGGTTCAGTCTTGAATGGTCCTCCTCGGTTACGTCGGAGGTTGTTCTTGTATTTATAGTTAGAATGGACATTCCAGAGTGTCATCTTCAAGCAGTCTGAAAAATAATATATATGATGTATGAAGGATAAATAAATGTGTATTGAAGAGCTATTGTAGCAAAGTTTCACTTTTTTAAACTCAGAATGCACAACATGGTTTAGTTTGCCCCCCTCCAATTTATCCGTTAATCGTCTGAACTGGCAGGGAAAGAAAATAGGAATAGAAATTTGTGACATTATCATTCTGAGCTTATTCATAATATTTCAGCTTATTTGCATACTCATATATATTATTTTTGTTTAGGTTTTGTGTACATTCAACAATATGCGTTTTGGAGAAAATGTTTTGGTGATTTTTTTCTTGCTTCAGGTCATGAAATAAAGTAACTATTCACGAAATTATGATTTTATATCACAGATTGCTTAACTTCTTAACTATGTTTTTGAGAGAAAATACCAATATGAAATATTTACGAAAATCGGTTAGAAAAATGTCTTCTGGCAAAATGACATCACTGACATAAATGTATTGGCGTTTAGTAATCTGGCTAATTCTAGGTGTAACGAAAGTCACACAAGCTCGGTATAATATTAAGTAATGTTATAATATACAGAATATAAAGGTTTGAGAGAGCTACATATCTAGAAATGGGTATAAAAGGTCGTTTTTGCCCAATAAATTCAAGAATATATTGAAATAATGGACATTCGCCATAGGCGGCCATGGACATATATATCCGCATCGGATGGTTAAAAAAAGATAGTGTCGACTATCTAATTTGAATAATAATAGACGACATAATTTGTTCTCTATTAAAAAATAGACTGTAACAATATATATGCAAACTGACACCTGCCTGACCTTCATGACGTCATATAAACGTCCAGTCAGCTTTAAGGATATATGAAATACTTATGTTCACAAAATATTACATAAACTGGTTCATTATTCGTTCAAGTTGATCATTATCTTTGTTCCGGAGACTGCATGCATGGCGATTGTATATTTCTATTCTATGGTTTCTCATAAAAAGACAGTAAAACTGAAATCAAATCTAAATGAGTTTTCAGTTTGATCTCTTACATTTCCACTTAAAAAGCGCATATTGATTGAAACGAATATATAAATTATCAAAAACAAAAAGCTGTAAGTATAAAAGCTGGTGGATCACTTACCTGACTTTGACACTTCAGAGTAGCTCCAATATACACGATATCACTCACTATACGGTGGTCAAGAGGAGAATGTTAGATGATATCTCCACAGACTGGCTGGCTTAAAATGACTGTCCTTGATTTGATTTCGCCTATATTATATACCCATATACAGTGGACTATTACCAGCTGTGTAAAACAATATATTTTTGTTAATCACGTGGTCCTTCCACCATCTGTTTCCTTACCTGTTCTGTATGTGTGGGTTATACGTACCACAAATATCAAAGTTTGAATTGAATATTGGGACAGGTGAGATATAAACAAACAACCAGATTCATGGCAAAATTGTTGTTTTTCTGTAACAGGTTGTATTCAGAGAACAGTGTTTTTTTCCTGATTCTTAGCTCTGCTGGAATGAGGTAACCTGCTGTGTGGGTATAGCTCGAGTGTTAGAGTGTACCTTAAACGTGTGTCAACAGTATTTACCTGTCCCCCAATGGGCCTTCCCTTCCCTCTTCTCCGCCCCTCAGCTATCTGTTCATGCAGCAGATAGTCTGGAGATACACTGAGTAAAATTGCCAATCATTTTGATGTGGTATCAATGTCAACAGCAAGAAGTTACTAAAAGTCATTTTAGAACAAAAATACCGAAATTTAGAATCAAAGTCATATACCATAAAAATACTATGCTCTCCTTCTATTGTATTGAAGGCTATCAACTGACCTTTAATCCAACTGCTTGACAAGCCCATCAAACAGCTATTGATTTCCAGATGTCGGAGACCGTAAACCTTCTCGTTGCATTATGATTCATATCATATTGAGGACTGATAGCATTGATATATTATGGGCTATCGGACTCTTCAGCTTGTCAAACTAATCAGATCCTCAGACCTTAATTTTGAATTTGGATTGAAAATGATATTTTGCATTTTTGAATTGCCAAGCTATAGGGGTGATTGTCGAGGATGCAGATATACGAAGATAATATGTCGAGATAATACGAAACCGACTGCTACCACAGAGAAACCCGAAATGGAGAATCAAATGTGTTGCAAAAAAATAACGATAATTCTGCCGTTTATCTGATAGTAATAATCCCACTGGTTGCCGAGATATTTCATTCGATGTTATTATTATTCTATATATATTCGACACGGATATGCTCTGACGATGACACATGGTGAACTGGAGATAATGGAATAGTGAAATAATAGTTGATTTACCGGGGACAGCGAGATACAAGTAGACAAATAATGGTAGATTTTCTGTAAATCATTGGATTCTGAATATTTTATCTTTGAAGAAAGTTGGACGGGACTAAAATATACTTGGGGTTTTCTGGGAATTTTTTCCAAAAACTGAAATAGAGAGATATATTTCAATTTTTCAGTAATTCGAGTTGCAAAACGTGGAGTTATTCCAATCTAAAGCGCAAAAACCCAGTCAAATGAGATGTCGACCTGGCGAATCGTAACCATTCTCATGATATCAGATTGTATATCTATACTGTTAGATAAACACTCAGTTTAGGATGATACACAATCTGACAAGGAGGGGATTTATTTAACCAGACACATGCGAATGCTCATTGCGATGCATAATAAATTTACCTCGGAAAATAATAGGATTTCTTTTTAAATATAGTAATGCTAGATGCTCCCCATGGAACTTCCCCAAAGTACAGTTGAATACATTCCTGGATTTTGCACTTTCAAAGACCGATATCTTTAAACTATTTGTGTACATGTGGAAAACTGTAATTTACACAGAAAATATATGGAGCACTTCCTTCGCCGAAAATGTCGTGGATGAACACCATCAGTTATTGATAATATCAGAGTTATGTTCTACAGAATACATCGATGTTCATTCAAATCAGAACTATTTATTATATATATATATAACCGAGAAGAAAGTTTGAGTGCCACGACAGAGATAGAATATAAATTATTGTGATATTTCCTGGCAAAGTTTTTATCAGCTGAATAGTGTTGTTTTAATCCACTAAAATGACATTTCTTAAGATTGAATGAATCTTCCTGAAAATAGTTTCGACAGATAAACACGTATACAGTTAAACAAAAATGTTATTTATGATTTAACTAACATAGTTCTTGAGCGCGTTCAAGCTTCCCAGTACAATTCTGTCAAATCAGTGTTTCAATTAATATTTGCTGACAACCAGAATGAATAGACAGAATGTCACAGCTGGTAATAGCCAGGTACGCTTTGATTTCATACAAATTGTCCCATTCTATGGTATTCATAAGCACATGTTACATTACAGTTACACTGATATATATTTATTTTCGTTAGATGGATCATTTTATTGCAATGTTCGGCCGGATATATTATCGCGTATCTTTCACATCTTGGACAATCAGGCAAGATATTGTGATATACTGTTTGCTCACAGCGATGGTAAAAATTGTTTAGAGATTATGTTTCAAACCATGAAGGTATTTAAAATGGATGGCCATTTAAGCGCAAATGGCGGAACTGACTGTATAGTGATGCAGTTTGATGACGTTTAATCCTGGTACCAAAAAAATTCATCCAGCAATCATATAGAGAGGCATATTGATCGCTCTTTTTCGGTCTCTTCTCACCAGTTATATTCTAGCGTAAGGAACAAAATTTGAACAAGAAAATCAATATTCGGAGTTACAAATGGGCTCACGTCTTGCAACGCGCATGCGCACACTATGTCTTTTCGCGAGTGAAGATTATGTCTAACTTTTTTAACACCCGTTTAAAAAAATGGCATTTAAATTCCAAACGTCTTTGTGATATATAAACACAATTCTATTATCTTATCAATTTCGTCTTTATATCCTAAACATGTTTGAGATTTAAACACCATCTGGCCGCTTTTTTAGAAGTGGCCAATATAGTCCTGTTTAGTCTCCAAACGCCAAGTTGTAGAAAGGTATATAAACAATACAGCTAGAATAGCAGGAGCGACCATTCGGGACATGTTGATGAATTATAGGAGCGACCATTCGGGACATGTTGATGAATTATAGGAGCGACCATTCGGGACATGTTGATGAATTATAGGAGCGACCATTCGGGACATGTTGATGAATTATAGGAGCGACCATTCGGGACATGATGATGAATTATAGGAGCGACCATTCGGGACATGATGATGAATTATAGGAGCGACCATTCGGGACATGTTGATGAATTATAGGAGCGACCATTCGGGACATGATGATGAATTATAGGAGCGACCATTCGGGACATGTTGATGAATTATTTGAAGGGTTATGCCACATGTTTAACTTGAGTAGTAGTTGAAATCTTCCAAATCTATTGCATTGGGATAGAAATGTTGAAACATAGAAATCAGGAAACGGGCATCATATAGGTTGGAATTGATAAATGATGCCATCTGGTATAAGGACGACACTTTTTATCTTATTGTAAATTATGTAATCTTTTTCACCTTGGATGACGTCAACCGAACACCATCTGTCTCCCATACATGCCCTGAGCACTTGTATTTGGCAGGCGCGGGAGACGGTAATGTGGGCTGGTGTAAGGGGTGGGGGCAATGGACTATGGACAATGGAGGGGATTTAGACAATATAGATAAACAACCCTATATTAAAATTTCAGATTTTAATTTATCACGGGGTATGTTGGCCTGTTTGCTTAACAGAGAGCGGGTTACTATCATCCAATACCATACAAATATTGTTAAGTTTAGCTCTTTTAATAAAGAGCTGTATTCTTGAAACATTCTAAAAGCATTATGTGAAGATTTGGAGCCACCTGCAGCAGTAATCGGAACTACAATTGAACCACAATTATAAACCAGAAAAAAAGGTAAGAGCTATCACCCTAAAAAGGTGATCAGTTCGAGCCATTACTTTTACCATTTCACCCTAAAAGCAATGGGTGCAAATTTTAGACCTTCTCCCTTGGCCATCGCCCTTAAAGACTGACGACCTGGGCCTTTTTATCATATTCCATCATCATTAAATATTTATGACCTCACAGGCATCATAAAAAAGTGACGGACCATCACCCTTTTTCTGGCTGTGTTAAGTTGTGACTCATATCAGCGAGTGAATAGATATAGAATAAATAAAACCAGAAATATATGGTATTATGTCTTCAGTCTTTATATATATATGTATTTAATATATATAATATTTACAATATTCTATTTAACAGGAAATAAATACAATGCCCGATTTTATAACTATTAAATGAGTATCGTATATACAGGTTCATATTTAGCATCAAAGAGTCTGCAGGATTTCTAGATCAAGTGTTCGTTGCACCAGTATGTTCATTCCATCGATAGTCCAAATCTTGCACTGTACGGTAAATAGTCTACAGACTTGGGTAGAATATGATATAAAACCCTGATAAAATAGTTCTATCACATTTAATGTGGTAGGTAAAGTCGCGGTGAATTTGTGCAGGCGGATTGATAGTAACCGTATGTTGAAAGTAGTCCGGCTGTCAGTAGAGGTGGCCGTTGCGCAGCATATAAAGCACTAGGATTGGGGAATGGAAACCCTAAAGCTCCGCCTAGCATTGGTTTAGCTGCCATTTTGAACTTCTCCAGCTCAGCTTCCTGCAGCCTCTTCGCTTTAGCCCGGCGATTTTGAAACCAAATTTTAACCTGCGTTTCTGTCAGATTCAATGAAGAAGAAAATTCAGCTCTCTCAGCAATTGATAAGTACTGTTTTTGTCTAAATTTTCTCTCCAGGGCTAAAAGTTGTTGAGTTGTGAATGGAGTTCTTGGTTTTCTGTTCGACTTGTGTTTTCTCAGATTCATTTTTTGCTGGTTCACATTTATCTTCGGTGGAGTTGCTAGTTCTGAAAAGGAAACAAAATAATAGTTTTGTTAAATATGATTTATTTTGTATGGAAGCATTTTTTCAATAGTGAATAATGTACAGTTATTATTTAAACCGAAATAAGTTTTGTATGTTTATTCTTTACTACTAAAATATATACATCAACACTCATCATATAAAGTATCCTGCCATAAATGAATATGTACATATTCTTCTATGTGTATGTGTTGAATAACTATTGTATGTACGACAGGGAGACACACTAACGTAGCTCTGGCTCGCTCATTGTGCTCCCACTGATTCAATAAAATATTGTTTAAACCAATGTACAGTTGGGATTTTTGGAGCTATTATGTAATCTCATCAGTATTGACGGACCCTTATAAGATAATCGATTTTATCGTTTATTAAGGCATGCATTATATTTTATTGTAATTCCCTTTATTGTAATGAGGAGAGGGCCTGGTAAGTTACAAGAACTTGTGCCAATCGTCTTGCAATATAGGCAATAAAATATGTAAAATATACAACAATCGATTAACGTCTACAGAAAGTTTGGAAGGCCTTGGTGTTGAAGTAATAACAACATGAAATACCTTTACCAACTGGCCACCCATGAAATCTATTATACGAAGTTTATATGTGTATTTAAAACTGATAAATAATAACACAAGGTTGTGTTCGCCAAAATATTATACTGGTATATATAACACAACTTCCAATCGTTAAAAACTACACATATTACTTTTGTCGTATTACTATCTAACCGTTTTACCTCTGTTAATTATGAATAGTTTGCACGTGTGCCAGAGAGCAGCTTGATAAACATTAACACGTAAGTAACTTCGGTAATCAATATCACGGTAATCAAAATCAAGGTAATCAATATCTACATTTTCATCTAATTCGACTTTGACTTTATCGGTTTCTGTAGTTACTATGCGGTATAACTCAATTGTCTCAGTGGTAATCAGTATCCCTAGCTGAATTACACAAAATATTTATAACCTTTTATCTTAAATCCATATGCATCAATCGTTTTCAAAATAAATACAATATCCTGAAACTGACATGAATTTGGTATTTATCTTCAAGATTGTAGATACTCGAGATATAGCTATTTATTAGCAACGTGCCCAAGACTTTCAGAGTATATAAAACATGGAATAAAGAGATTTCACATATTTTTTAAATATTTTTATTGCGTTCTAATTTACATGAAGATTAAAAAACACGAACGGTTATATTCAACAGGTCAGTTTATAAGAATTGTACCTGTATGCGTTTGGGGGGGGGGGAGGGGGAGAATCTTTCAGCCTTTCCTTTATATCATCTTTCGCAGAATATTGGATGAATAATTTTACCGAGTAACACGAGGATTTCATCTTCGATATTTTGATCAGTTTATCTCGCAAGCGTCAGATCCGACATTCTATACTTCAGCCGTCTTCCATAAAAGAATTTCCACGTCAATAATCGGAAGACCTATTTCGTATGACAGTTAACACCGATTCCAAATATGTATGAAATAAAAATTATAAAATCATTATAAGATTTGATACACGAGATAAGTGGTCAACAGTTTGCAATGATGGCAGCAAGGCATTTAGTTTATCCTGACCCTTCTTAAAAAATGTATAACAGAGCAAACTTACAGAAATAGCGAAATATGAGATAAAATTGCCGAGTTCGTTTTGATTTGCCTTTTATATGCTAGATACAGATTGGCTGTCGGCTGGCTTAACTTGAACCAGCCCTAAAAGGAAAAAAAAAATACTTCACGTGATTACATACGTAGAAGAAAACCAGGGATGGAAATGTTTGCACTTAAACCGCTGTAACTTTAACGTTGAAAAGTTAAACTGCAATTCATTCTACAACTAAAGAGAGTCAGCTGTGATTTCATGTTTCTATAGGCTTAGTCCTCCTTCACGCATATATATTCATTGATTAATCTGAAGATGTATAGAGCTTTTAATTTTAACAGAACGTTTTTAAGAGAAAGAACATGTTAAAATGTATTAACTTACGTGGTATGGTTGACATTCTTTGAGGTATGAGCCAGGAAGGGTAGCCCGGCGGAGTACAGGGGTAAGGCCATGCCGACTGTTGATGAGACAGAGGCGGGTACGAGTGTTGGGATGGTGACGATGAAGGCGATGACTCTGGCGACGACTGACTTTCTGTATCTCTGCTCCAACAAATTTGTGATGTTTTATCTTTGCTTGAACTTGAGGGTTTACTTAAAATGTCCGCTATACTGAAGGAGTTCCCAGCTGTCTGTTTGGTACTAGGTGACGTTAATGGCTTCGGTCTATGCGGTGGAGTGACGGGACTTTCACTGCCCTTTCGACAATATTCGCTCTCTTCGTTGAAATCCCTGTTCGACATTTCGGCAGCACGTGATTGCTGAATTATCGATTTGACACTGAATGAAAAGTTGCCTGGGTCGTGTGCTGGGTTAATTTCTCTTGGATCAACTGTTTTTGAGTTCATTGTTTCAGCGCAGATTCGTTGGCTTCTGCTTAAACAGCTGCCGCGGTAAAGTTTACTTCCCCACTTGTGTCTTACTTCAAATTGCTACAGTCAGCCTCTCAGATTCATGGAGGTCTTGATCAACCGAATCCAGCTCCAGTTGCTAAAGACGGTTAGTAAGTGTTCTGGTACATTTTAGTCAGAATGCATACTCTATATAACACTATACATTCCCAACCCTGTGTCATTCAACTTCAAAACTGTACTGCTCTGCCGAGAAACTTGATACTTCAGGGAAATATATCAAGATCGTCTTAAACATCCAGCCGTATCATTGACTCGCTTAAATTTGTCTTAGCATTTATCTGTTTTCCATTCGGATAGAGCAATAACACTGACCACTACACGCTGGATCATTAAATAGGGGGCGTGTGAATCCGTGCGAAACGGAAGTGACGTTCCGCATACAACGAACCAGTAAGAGACTGTCTTTCACGGATCACTCACATATCCTCAGAGAGGGCCGTTTTGATGGAGTGCCACTCACGGGGATATTGTCAAAAGGCATTGAGGTATATCTCAGGTTGTGCTGGGGTCTTTACTGGCACATTCTCTTACTAACTGCACAATTAATGGGAGTCCGCTTCTAAAGAAAGAATAGATCTCCATGTTAGAACTTCGGTTCTATTCCGCGCAAAATTAAACGGATAAATATCCACAATATGAGAGAAAAAAAGAGTCTTTATTATGTATGAAGAATCCGCGTTGATTTTTCCAACCTATAAATGCTCTACAAAAACTTCTAAAATAAATTCAGCTCGACAGAACTGTTAATCATGAATATAAGTTTCTTTCGCATGTTATGCTTTATTGACATCAACGAAATATCAAGTTGACCGCGGTGCATCACATTTCTGTAAAAAGAAGAAAAAAATCTGTATTCCATGCTCATCATGTAAACATAATCAATTGAAAGAGGATACGTCCCCCTTGGTATATAAGCACGCTTTACGTACACTCAAATAACAATGAAAGAGGATACGTCCCCCTTGGTATATAAGCACGCTTTACGTCCACTCAAATAACAATGAAAGAGGATACGTCCCCCTTGGTATATAAGCACGCTTTACGTACACTCAAATAACAATGAAAGATACATCTTGGTATATAAGCACGCTTTACGTACACTCAAATAACAATGAAAGAGGATACGTCCCCCTTGGTATATAAGCACGCTTTACGTACACTCAAATAACAATGAAAGATACATCTTGGTATATAAGCACGCTTTACGTACACTCAAATAACAATGAAAGAGGATACGTCCCCGGGTACATATAGCACGCTTTACGTACACTCAAATAACAATGAAAGATACATCTTGGTATATAAGCACGCGTACACTCAAATAACAATGAAAGAGGATACGTCCCCTTGGAATATAATAAGCACGCTTTACGTCCCTCAAATAACAATGAAAGAGGATACGTCCCCCTTGGTATATAAGCACGCTTTACGTACCTCAAATAACAATGAAAGAGGATACGTCCCCCTTGGTATATAAGCACGCTTTACGTACACTCAAATAACAATGAAAGAGGATACGTCCCCCTTGGTATATAAGCACGCTTTACGTCCACTCAAATAACAATGAAAGAGGATACGTCCCCCTTGGTATATAAGCACGCTTTACGTACACTCAAATAACAATGAAAGATACATCTTGGTATATAAGCACGCTTTACGTACACTCAAATAACAATGAAAGAGGATACGTCCCCCTTGGTATATAAGCACGCTTTACGTACACTCAAATAACAATGAAAGAGGATACGTCCCCCTTGGTATATAAGCACGCTTTACGTCCACTCAAATAACAATGAAAGAGGATACGTCCCCCTTGGTATATAAGCACGCTTTACGTACACTCAAATAACAATGAAAGAGGATACGTCCCCCTTGGTATATAAGCACGCTTTACGTACACTCAAATAACAATGAAAGAGGATACGTCCCCTTGGTATATAAGCACGCTTTACGTACACTCAAATAACAATGAAAGAGGATACGTCCCCTTGGTATATAAGCACGCTTTACGTACACTCAAATAACAATGAAAGAGGATACGTCCCCCTTGGTATATAAGCACGCTTTACGTACACTCAAATAACAATGAAAGAGGATACGTCCCCCTTGGTATATAAGCACGCTTTACGTACACTCAAATAACAATGAAAGAGGATACGTCCCCCTTGGTATATAAGCACGCTTTACGTACACTCAAATAACAATGAAAGATACATCAATGAAAGGTTGATTTCTTATTGCTTCTATAACTGATCCACAATAACATATTTACGCCAATGAAACTCAATCATGTGTTGAAAAGTTCATCGGTCATATACTAGTTGATGTTGATACTAGTATTATATAAAGGTGATTTTCCATCTTCAGAGACACGATAAGGTTTGTTCCACGACCTTACGTCGTGACACTCACCTTTAAAATTGAATATCTCTGTATAAACGTGATCGTGGGGGAAACAATAACAATAAGAGTAAATTCCTGTAGAACGATATACAGTGTATATTATTGCTGTAAATGTCCTCAAGTAAACCCTCTCATTTTGAATAAAGCAACGTCGTGTTTTGCTCCATCCAAACCATTGCAATATAACGAACTCTGATTTCACAAGCTTATCCATAAAACTTAAAAATACTACTTTTTGTGTGAACGCTCATTAAGATGTTTATGAAGAAGAGCGGCATACAGCTCACATGTGTTCAGGGTATACTAATTAATCATATAGCTTCTTCCTTTCGTCGACAAACGAGATACTGTTTCTTCGATCGTTTATTTAGAGTTTGTTTCGACATTTGTTTCTTTTCACCCACTCGGCGAATCTTTCAGCACAAACCCTAAATAGTGGCTGAAGTGATGAATGCGTATTTGGAAGGAGTAAGTTACAAATCATCGATGGGGCCGGCTACTGCTCCCCATATAGAACTTTGATACTTAAGAGTGTTTATAGACAATATTTTAAATAATTTCACCTTCCTTGATCATTTGTAGTGTTTGAATCTGTTCACATGGGCTGCTCCTACCTCGAGGGTAATGTAACCCCAACCCCGCCGGGCACAGACAGCATGTGGGGGATTATTCCCTTACCTTTTGGCGCATTGCATTGAAGGACCATTGATATGTGTGGTTCGACGCCTGGAAAACAAATTAATGTAATCCACTTAGCTAGTTTTGCGTCGCTTTTCTCTCATTTGGCATGGTAAGCAATTATCCAACAATGTGTAGATAAAACCAAGACCAAATTATTGCAATACCAGAGAGAGACACGTCCCAGAGGCACTTCACGCAGTCTTAGGTAAGGATGGTCAACTATTGAGATGGTGTCTCCACGTGACATTCACCAGACACTAATCACAGATTGCACTCAAGTCATTCTGTATTTAATCCAATTGCAGGATTATAAGACGTGTGTCGCCGGTATGTCTGTGTCTGCAGTGAAAAGGTTTAATTTTAAAGGACAGTTTAATACGATTTTGATTTTGACCAAAAAGGTGCCAAAATCGACGCCATGTTCTGTAAATATAAAGCAATGGTAAACTGGTGATTTTCGCGGTGACGCTATATATAACTGAGCGGTGGCATTCTGGAACTCTAAACCTAGGAAAGTGGGATGGATAAGTGCCCATCGTAACACGTTGTAGTGCCCTAGAAAATACAATCCAAACAATTCAATCCATATTGCATATATTGTCAACTCATTCTCAGAGTGATGCGAGCCTTAACTCTAATATTTATCACGTATATTTATGCCCCATTTACAATGAATGTTTCATTCACACGTATATTCATATAATTATTCTGGAACTCATAGGGTTCCCGAACAAAGATGTATTTCTGAAAGCCAGGAACCCGTATTTGATAATTCAAAATGTAGCAGAGTGGAGTGGATAAGCGTGACAAGTGCACATTGTACCACGCTGTAGTGCCATAGTGAATACAATCCGAATAATCTGACACCAGATTTAACACTAGTACTTTATGCTGCATGCATATCGTAATTAATATACCCTTGAAGATATGAAGCATATATTCTATACACTGTTCGGTGTATATTTAAATTAAAAAATATCGATTTATAAATTTCAATACTTCTAGTCAGAGGAAGAATATGTATAAAGGTCATATTATGATATATTTCTACATGTTTTGTTTTTAGCTCTAAAACTTGTCCTGAGAGGAGAAGCTTGAAGTAACAAGGACAAAAGCAGTATTGTCCATGTACTCTGCGCAAAGTTAAAATAAAAGGTTTGAGATGGAGGGTTTTAGGATGTCCTCTCATCAATCCAATAGTTTATGACATGTTGTTAGGTAACCACTTGGCACGTGGAGGGGTGCAAATGCTATTGGACATGGTCAAGAAGGCTTTTTAACCCATGGTCTGTGGCATGTACAATAATGGCCACTCGAGGGTGTTACTATTTAATTGTAAAGGATAGTTTTAAGAAGCGTGTCGCCGTGATGTCTGACTTCAGATTTAACACTTGACCATTTCAATGGGCATCACCACAGATATCCCGATCTCTACAGAAAGGCACAACACTTGTATCTGTGTTTCTTTTGTAATCGCATGCCCATTATAACATTTTTGCGGTAAGGTTCACAAAGAAAAGATCAAAAGTACCATAAAGATTAAATTGAACCCATATGTATGTCTTCCGGCGGTATATATATACATGTATATTTTTCTTTGTATGCTGTGACCCAAACTATGAACATTCTTTGGTTCTTAAAATATGAAGTAAGGGTTGTTTCAATGGTTTGGTTTGGGTATTATTCGAGTTGGATCGGAATTTAGCCAGTGTATGCGACTACTTTACTTTAGATCTTACATTCAAAAGCTAAAGTATATACATCGACTATTTTTATCTCATTCAAATGATTCAAATGAAATAGATAAACTACTTGCATTCGTAAATTAATATCGAGAACTTTAGAAAAGCTGCAAGCTTATTTCATCTTCTATGTGTTTTTATTCCTTTTATTTGTTTTTGTACCAGGTAGGGAGAGAAAAGCTGTGTACCAATTAAACACCATCTTGTAAATGTTCTATCTTGCATGCATGTAAAAATAATTAAACGTTATTTGGTATTTCAAAATGCACCAGCAGATACTCGAACATACTCTTGTATTGCATTCGTATATTAAATTCAATACACGTACACTAAGAGACATCCTTTAGAAATAATTCTAAATGAAAATTGGTTGAGAAGGATGGTGGAGTTAATATAACTTTAGTTTCTTTATTCTTCACATATATGAATCTATTATCCCTCTGTCGATAGGTAATCCATGGTGGGTCATGTGCCGCCAGTAAGTCTATTTCTTAGCTACAATATATTCTCTGCTCACACATGGCAAAGAAAAGTCGGAGTATTACCGGCGAATGAGTTGGTTTCATTCTACTATTGCACATAATTTATTCACCCGTCGTCGATCCTTTTTCTTGTGATACAAATTTTGTCGCTATACATTTTGCAGCATGTGTGGAATTTTTATTATACCTATCCGATATTGTTAGATAGGATATTGATAGAAAGGAAAAACGATTATCATGAACAGAATACCCTTCCCTCGTTCTTTCAGAAAAAAAATAAAGTAAATGAATAAAATAAAGAAGAAGAAGAGAGGAAAAAATACGGAAAAGTTAATATAAATAAAAGTCCGATATAACATTTAATAAGTTGTAGCAATTCATTGTTAGTTGTTAGACAGATTGGAACAAAATGAGATCTTTCATATCATTTGTTGAACAATTTAGTTCAGAGTCAGAGTCAAGTATAGTGAACTGACCCATCCAGCACTAGTATTTGTGCTTTATCCAGAAAGTGACATCCTAAAAATAATTGCATATAAATGGCATTAGTATATATAAAATATAGTGAAGTCAGAAGTCCTATTGCGTGAGTACGAAAGCCAGTTCGTGCCACTTCGAAATTATTTTTTTTTTCTCCAGCTAAAAGGATTCATGTCGAATAATTATATATTTCGAAGGATCAATGAACGGCCACAGACCGACGAAAAATACGTTTTTCTTTCGAAGGAAGGTTTGATATTTCAACAAGCAAATAATTACCATCACAGCGATATATTCTTCTTGTTTCAAGTCTTCGTGTCTTCCTGTGTAAATGGACTGATTGTTTTCTCACCATAGCTTAATGTCATTCTTCGCCATAGTGTTTGATCACCAGTGACATAAACCATATAATATTCATGGTAAACAAATGATATCACCATTCGTAAATGATTTTGGTACTCTCGACCGTCTCATTTCAGATTGCTTGACTTTCATATCTTCATTATTCTTGTAGCTTAAGAGATTTTTAGAAATAGAATGAAACTGCTGGAATTATGTTTTCTTTTCCCCCCAGGTTAACTGATAAAAAGTCACAGAGCGTCGGCTTGTATAATCTGAAATTGTCTGCGCATGTGCACAGTCTCTTCTGCTTCCGCTCTGTATGTTTGTATTAAAAAGCAATTTTCAGTTGTTAATCAGAGGAAACCAGAATTTCACGAAAGTTTTCGGTCAAGCGAGCAGAGAGCTCGACCCTAAAAACCGCATTGCTTGTATTGTCCATCGCAAGTTTATAACAAGCAAGTCTCGGTCGATTTTTCTCGTAGACGTTAATTGCATTTTGACAAGGAGAAGCGATAAGCCGTTTGGTTTAAATATGGTCGGACCTCGATGGCGTTTTGGCAATCTTTGTCAAGTTTGTCAGAATTTTTCATAATTCCCTTGTGCCGTGATAAGAGACTGGAACCGCCTGAGAGAGACACCTTATCAGATTCGTTTCTTCGGCCGCGAAAGTCGAATTCATGATTAATTCTCTCGTCGTTGAAGAAATGGTCTTCAACCGGAAATGAGGAACATGATATCGGAAAATTATTTCAGATATGGCGCGAAAAATTATTTACCTTGAACTCTTTGATGGGAAATTGAGGCGCTTATCTTCGGTGTTGCCATTTCACCGAAACCACGGCATTCATATTGCGAAATTGAATCATAGATTTCTTAATTGGGTCGTCTATTAAGTGGCACGCGTCATTTCTCCCTTGCCTGTAGAGATATTATGAGGACCTTAGAAAAGGATGATAGCTGTTTGATTGATTATTGGAAGCGATAACAGCGCCCGTCATAACCTAGCCGCGGGACAAATCAAATCACCAGCCTGGGAATAATCCCTTAACTCCCACATCGTTACTTGCATAGAGTCTTTCTCTCAAGGCCTTCAGCAGAAATATTCCGAAGTCTAAAGTGTAAGTGCAGCCATAAAATGAAACAGAAAATGTCAAATTTATCAAACTCAATTATTAGCTGATGTATTTGCTTTCCGATCAAAAACAAACAACTTTAATTGAGCTACTTTCCAATGAACTCAAGAATGTTACATGTAAATTATTCATGTAAATGAAAGTTTATTCTTCCAGTATTATCTGTGAGAAAATGCGTCATGGCTTTATATCATTCCAGTGTCATTATGATGAAAATGCGTCGGATTGTGTCAGCATGGGAAAGGTCGTCATCAATATCTATCATTGCACCTTTTGCGTGAAATTCATATAACATCAATACCATCATCGTAAATGTGTCCTGCATGTGATGTGGATAAATGAGTCACGTGGTTCAAACACGTAAGCGATTGTGATAATCCTCGTACCATTATGATAAAAAATGTGTACAAATATCACAGTAACATAAAGTCTTATAACCCGGGCGTCATTATGCTGAAAATGTGTGCAAGATTGCGCCATTAATTCATATTATGCTTGTGCTGGTACACGATATTGGTCATGAATTCATATTATGCTAGTGCTGGTACACGATATTGGTCATTAGTTCATATTATGTTAGTGCTGGCACACGATATTGACCCGTAGTTCATATTATGCTGGTGCTGGTACACGATATTAACAATTAGTTCATATTATGCTAGTGCCGGTACACGATATTAGCCATTAGTTCATAGTGGTCTAATGACCAATATCGTGTACCAGCAGTAACATAATATGAAAGAATGGCCAATATCGTGTACCAGTACTAACATAATATGAACTAATGACCAATATCGCGTATCAGCATGGTGGTGCTGATATGCGATATTGGCCATTAGTTCATATTATGTTAGTGCTGGTTTTGGTCATTAGTTCATATTATGTTAGTGCTGGCACACGATATTGATCCGTAGTTCATATTATGCTGGTGCTGGTACACGATATTGACCATTAGTTCATATTATGCTAGTGCTGGTACACGATATTAGCGATTAGTTCATATTATGCTGGTGCTGGTACACGATATTGACCAGTAGTTCATATTATGCTGGTGCTGGTACGCGATATTGACCAGTAGTTCATATTATGCTAGTGCTTGTACATGATGTTGGCCATTAGTTCATATTATGCTGGTGCTGGTTTTGGTCATTAGTTCATATTATGTTAGTGCTGGTTTTGGTCATTAGTTCATATTATGTTAGTGCTGGCACACGATATTGACCCGTAGTTCATATTATGCTGGTGCTGGTACACGATATTGACCATTAGTTCATATTATGCTAGTGCTGGTACACGATATTAGCGATTAGTTCATATTATGCTGGTGCTGGTACACGATATTGACCAGTAGTTCATATTATGCTGGTGCTGGTACACGATATTGACCAGTAGTTCATATTATGCTAGTGCTTGTACATGATGTTGGCCATTAGTTCATATTATGCTGGTGCTGGTACACGATATTATACAATTACAGCCTTTTGATGAGGCCAATACGTGGTATTGTTGACCTGAGAAAACAATATTCACCTCGGCCTTCGGCCTCGGTGACTATTATTTTCTCAGGTCCACAAAACCACATATTGACCGATATCAAAAGACAATATTGTTTTATTATATGACACTGTCTCCTTCTCGTTAAAATGGTGAAAGCAGTTAGAGAAATGGAGAAAGAGTAACACACACAGTCGTATAATAATAGCCATTAGTTCATATTATGCTGGTGCTGGTACACGATATTGGCCACTAGTTCATATTATGCTAGTGCTGGTACACGATATTGACCACTAGTTCATATTATGATAGTGCTGGTACACGATATTGACCAATAGTTCATATTATGCTAGTGCTGGTACACGATGTTGGTCATTAGTTCATATTATGCTGGTGCTGGTACACGATATTGGCCACTAGTTCATATTATGCTAGTGCTGGTACACGATATTGACCACTAGTTCATATTATGATAGTGCTGGTACACGATATTGACCACTAGTTCATATTATGCTAGTGCTGGTACACGATGTTGGTCATTAGTTCATATTATGCTAGTGCTGGTACACGATATTGGCCACCAGTTCATATTATGCTAGTGCTGGTACACGATATTGACCACTAGTTCATATTATGATAGTGCTGGTACACGATATTGATCACTAGTTCATATTATGCTAGTGCTGGTACACGATGTTGGTCATTAGTTCATATTATGCTAGTGCTGGTACACGATATTGACCACTAGTTCATATTATGCTAGTGCTGGTACACGATGTTGGTCATTAGTTCATATTATGCTAGTGCTGGTACACGATATTGACCATTAGTTCATATTATGATAGTGCTGGTACACGATATTGACCACTAGTTCATATTATGATAGTGCTGGTACACGATATTGACCACTAGTTCATATTATGCTAGTGCTGGTACACGATGTTGGTCATTAGTTCATATTATGCTGGTGCTGGTACACGATATTGGCCACTAGTTCATATTATGCTAGTGCTGGTACACGATATTGACCACTAGTTCATATTATGATAGTGCTGGTACACGATATTGACCACTAGTTCATATTATGCTAGTGCTGGTACACGATGTTGGTCATTAGTTCATATTATGCTAGTGCTGGTACACGATATTGGCCACCAGTTCATATTATGCTAGTGCTGGTACACGATATTGACCACTAGTTCATATTATGATAGTGCTGGTACACGATATTGATCACTAGTTCATATTATGCTAGTGCTGGTACACGATGTTGGTCATTAGTTCATATTATGCTAGTGCTGGTACACGATATTGACCACTAGTTCATATTATGCTAGTGCTGGTACACGATGTTGGTCATTAGTTCATATTATGCTAGTGCTGGTACACGATATTGACCACTAGTTCATATTATGCTAGTGCTGGTACACGATATTAGCCATTAGTTCATATTATGTTAGTGCTGGTACACGATGTTGGCCATTAGTTCATTATTATGCTGGTGCTGGTACACAATATTAACCATTAGGTCATATTATGCTAGTGCTGGTACATGATATTAACCATTAGTTCATATTATGCTAGTGCTGGTACACGATATTAACAATTAGTTCATATTATGCTAGTGCTGGTACACGATATTAGCGATTAGTTCATATTATGCTAGTGCTGGTACACGATATTGGCCATTAGTGCTGTGTACAAGCACTAGCAATATACAATATTGGTCACTATTTCATAAAATGCTAGTGCTGGTACACGATATTAGTCATTAGTTCATATTTTTATTCTAGTGCTGGTACACGATGTTGGCCATTAGTTCATATTATGCTAGTGCTGGTACACGATAATGGCGGAAATTAGCCGTACAGACAACTATGAATGTTGTAGTGGACTCCTATCGTTCGAGAGTTACTATGGTGAACCGTGTGAAACAGCGACAGTTAAGGTTACCATCTGTTCATTACTGTATCACCATGATGAAATATTTCAAATCTCTAATTTCAGTACTGTACTATTGCGGTGAGATGCCACATGATCAAAGTAAATGTGATCACCAATATCAGAATAGTAATAATGTGTCACCAATATTACCATGTTACCATCAGGAGGTCTATCTCTCATTCAAGTATCCTTACGTTAAAATGTGTCACATGGTCGAGATGAATTTTACCAACAGTAGGCCTATTTCTCATTGAAGTATTCTTATGTCAAAATATGTCACATAGTGACAATGAATGTTACCATATATAGGCCCACCTTTCGTTCAAGTATCTTTATTCTAAAATGTCGCACATGATCACCATGAATGTTACCAGCACTGGGCCCACCTCGCGTTCAAGTATCCTTATGGTAAAATGTGTCACACGGTCACCGTGAATGTTATCATCAGTAGGCCCGCCTCTCGATCAATTATTCTTATGATAAAATGTGTCACATGGTCACCGTGAATGTTATCATCAGTAGGCCCACCTCTCGTTCAATTATCCTTATGGTAAAATGTGTCACATGGTCACCGTGAATGTTATCGTCAGTAGGCCCACCTCTCGTTCAATTATCCTTATGCTAAAATGTGTCACATGGTCACCGTGAATGTTATCATCAGTAGGCCCACCTCTCGTTCAATTATCCTTATGGTAAAATGTGTCACATGGTCACCGTGGATGTTATCGTCAGTAGGTCCACCTCTCGTTCAATTATCCTTATGCTAAAATGTGTCACATGGTCACCGTGAATGTTATCATCAGTAGGCCCACCTCTCGTTCAAGTATCCTTATGGTAAAATGTGCCACATGGTCACCGTGAATGTTATCATCAAGAGGCCTACCTCTCGTTCAAGTATCCTTATGGTAAAATATGTCACATGGTCACCGTGAATGTTACCACCAAGAGGCCCACCTCTCGTTCAAGTATCCTTATGGTAAAATGTGTCACATGGTCACCGTGAATGTTACCATCAAGATGCCCACCTCTCGTTCAAGTATCCTTATGATAAAATGTGTCACATGGTCACCGTGAATGTTACCATCAAATTGCCCACCTCTCGTTCAAGTATCCTTATGATAAAATGTGTCACATGGTCACCGTGAATGTTACCATCAAGATGCCCACCTCTCGTTCAAGTATCCTTATGATAAAATGTGTCACATGGTCACCGTGAATGTTACCATCAAGATGCCCACCTCTCGTTCAAGTATCCTTATGATAAAATGCATGTCACCGTGAATGTTACCATCAATAGGCCTATCTATTATTCCAACAGATTCGTTTTCATAAACTAGGATGAAAGTAACTCAAAAATGGAAGTCGTTGTGATATAATTTCGGCTGTGATTTATATGCCAGGAATTCAGGAATACATATGAACATTTAGAGTATACAGCCAGCTATATATACAGGTGTAACCTGTATATATAGATCAATACATATCCTCTGGTATGACTATGCAATAAATGCCCTCTTCAGTGTCTAGTATATCATTTCAGTATCGTGATATGTGGAAACTGTTATATTTAATGATCGATTTCCTGTACGTGGCTACAGTGAGCGATCATTTATTAACTATCATTCCCATGTGCCACTACATGTAAAATCATCAACATAAAGCAGAAATTTCATTACCTCGAGTATTTTCAACTCTGAGTTTAAAAATTATTACGTTGGCCACAAAGAAACCTCAGACCTCCTCCGGCGGTGCGAGTGTAGAAATGATGGCTAAACTGACCCCCCCCCCCCCCCAATAATGGAACACCGGTGTAAAAGGACAGAATGTCCGGTGGGAATAAATGCCCGGTTTCTATATAATAACCCATCTGGGACATGTTTTCTGGATGGGCAACTCGTGTAAGACAATTTTTTCTGAAAAGAAACGTACGACAAGGGACATTGTTAACGTACGACAAGGGACATTGTTAACGTGCGACAAAGGGTATTGTTAACGTACGACAAGGGGCATTCTTAACGTACGATAAGGGACATTGTTAACGTACGACGAGGGACATTATTAACGTACGATAAGGGACATTGTTAACGTACGACAAGGGACATTTTTAACGTACGACAAGGGACATTGTTAACGTCCGACAAGGGGCATTGTTAACGTGCGACAAGGGACAACGTGCGACAAGGGACATTGTTAACGTACGACAAGGGACATTTTTGACGTACGACAAGGGACATTGTAAACGTACGATAAGGGACACTGTTAATGTACGATAAGGGGCATTGCTAATGTACGACAAGGGACATTGTTAACGTACGACAAATGACATTGTTAACGTACGACAAAGGACGTTGTTAACGTACGACAAGGGACGTTGTTAACGTACGACAAAGGGCATTGTTAACGTACGACAAGGGACATTGTTAACGTACGACAAGGGACATTGTTAACGTACGACAAGGGACATTGTTAACGTACGACAAGGGACATCGTTAACGTACGACAAAGGACATTGCTAACTTACGATAAGGGACATTGTTAACGTACGATAAGGGACATTGTTACGTACGATAAGAGACGTTGTTAACGTACGATAAGGGACTTTGTTAACGTACGATAAGAGACATTGTTAACGTACGATAAGGGGCATTGTTAACGTACGATAAGGGACATTGTTACGTACGATAAGGGACATTGTTAACGTACGATAATGCACATTGTTAACGTACGATAAGGGACATTGTTAACGTACGATAAGGAACACTGTTAACGTACGATAAGAGACATTGCTAACGTACGATAAGGGACAACGTTAACGTACGATAAGGGACATTGTTACGTGCGATAAGGGACATTGTTAACGTACGATAAGGGACATTTGTTAGCGTACGATAAGGGACATTGTTAACGTACGATAATGGACATTGTTAACGTACGATAAAGGACATTGTTAACGTACGATAAGGGACACTGTTAAGGTACGATAAAGGACATTGCTAACGTACGACAAGGGACATTGTTAACGTACGACAAAGGACATTGTTAACGTACGACAAGGGACGTTGTTAACGTACGACAAGGGACGTTGTTAACGTACGACAAAAGGCATTGTTAACGTACGATAAGGGACATTGTTAACGTACGACAAGGGACATTGTTAACGTACGACAAGGGACATTGTTAACGTACGACAAGGGACATTGTTAGCGTACGACAAGGGACATTGTTAACGTACGATAAGGGACATTGTTAATGTATGACAAGGGACATTGTTAACGTACGACAAGGGACATTGTTAACGTACGATACGGGACATTGTTACGTACGATAAGGGACATTGTTAACGTACGATAATGCACATTGTTAACGTACGATAAGGGACATTGTTAACGTACGATAAGGGACACTGTCAACGTACGATAAGAGACATTGCTAACGTACGATAAGGGACAATGTTAACGTACGATAAGGGACATTGTTACGTGCGATAAGGGACAATGTTAACGTACGATAAGGAACACTGTTGACGTATGATTAGGGACACTGTTAACGTACGATAAGGGACATTGTTAACGTGCAATAAGGAACATTGTTGCGCACGATAAGGGACATTGTTAACGTACGATAAGGGACATTGTTAACGTGCGATAAGGGACACTATTAAGGTACGATAAAAGACATTGTTACGTACGATAAGGTACACTGTTAACGTACGATAAGGGACATTGTTAACGTACGATAAGGGACATTGTTAACGTACGACAAGGGACATTGTTAACGTACGATAAGGTACATTGTTAACGTACGATAATGGACATTGTTAACGTACGATAAGGGACATTGTTAACGTACGATAAGGGACGTTGTTAACGTGCGATAAGGGACATTGTTAACGTACGATAAGGGGCATTCTTTCCTTTCACACCGGCATTTGTCATATGAAAGCCACATGAAAGTAAAATAACGTCATTGGAAATCGCCAACACAGGGATCGTTTATATCCAATTCCCTATATTTTATTGCTTTTTTGCTTAACTGTATTTCTGCGAGAAAGCCCAGGTTCCCTTTCCAATGCTATCACGGCGAAGGGCAACATGAAATTATCTCTACTTCACGGCATCAAAAGATAGGGCATAATTTCCTCCGCCCTGCACGCAACCAAATGAAGAAATTTGCAATTGTTTTATACTTTTCACCAAACCAGAGGAAATCATGACCCTTAAGGGAGTCAAACTGGACCGGTCCTCGTAAATAATTGACTATCATCTTAGCTGCTTTAGGAAATAGGTAAAGCGCCTCATGCTGGGTCCAACTTTCGTTTCGGCGTTCCTTCTCGAATATGTCATAAAAATCAAATTACTCCGCAACAGGGGGACGAAAGAAAAGCGGTCGTAATGACTTGGCGGATCCATTTCATGGAAACTTTAAAATAGGCACGTTGATTGCTACAATAATTTCTGTTCCGATTGAAATCCCCAGGAAAATATCTCCGACGTGGAATGTGTCAGAAGCGGCTGACGGGTGGTCGCATCTCTGCCATACCCTGCGTAATATCGGGGAAAATCTCACCGCGAAAGAATAATTTAGCCAAGAAGCGCACATGGCCCGTTCTCTTCAGATCTCAAATTATAGGGAGATGAATATATTACTTTCATTAATAACTTCTTCTGAAGTTTTGATATTTTATCATTATATTTAGATACAGATAAGCTTTGAAGTAAGAGAAAGGGCGGCCAAATTATGCGGAATTACGTTTCGAGTTCTTACCAGAAGTATGGTTAATGACTGTTTTTTAAGCTTTGTCCGCGTATTTGCCGGTTTTTGAAAGGAAGCTCAGTATCATATACTGTCAACCTATATTAAAAATCCAGTTTACAGACAAAATGAGATACTGTTATTATATAGCATTACGTGTTGTGTGATGCTCCGACAATGTCATTATATAATAAAGGCCGTGATATTTTCTTATTTTATTTCTACGTTCGGGAATACTGAGTGAGTCCATGTAGCTGCGATTAATAATTTTATTTTCATTGGAAAAATTATAGGAGTGCATAGATTAATACGAGATCGAGACAACCGGACATATATGACGACGATGTATAGGTGTTAGCTAAGTCAGCTAAAGGATACACATATTGATAAAATTATATTCTCATAGAGATACATCTACATGTTTGTTAAAGTTTTTTAGAAATAACAATTAATAACATTATATACTCATTTTGTCATAGTTCGTCCGAGTATACGATACGAATAAGGACGATGGCTATACCCCGGTACTGAGTGGAAACAAGATGGCAGCAGATTTTCTGTGGTTAATGATCCTACTGGTGTGAAATTGGTTATTACACTTAAAGAAAAGCCAGAGAAAGAAACTGGCAGGTGTCGTTGATGAGAAACTTAAACCCATGAAAAACGGACGATATAAATTTTATAGATGATTGAAGAAGTCAAAAAGCTGTAAAATATTGGGTTTACCCATCGCATTTCGGCGCATGCAGCGGAAAAACGTTGAATATGGTAACTGGTGCGATTTAACGAGTTATTTAGGTAGGGCTTTGATATTTTACAGGTAGTTGAAATTAAATTAATCCCATTGTCTGATATTCGGATTAAGAAGCGTGGGATGATAGGGACAGCTGTAGGCATCCTGAAACTGACCAACTCCCGATGATTTATCAAAGCCTAACAGAGAATGGTATGAATAAATCCATCGCTTAGCGAGGCTCGTCAAGCCGCTTCACTGATTTGTGTTTCATCCTTAATTTCCGATTGTAAATCTACAGAGATGGATTGAATTAAACAGCCTGTGGTCAAGTCCATATCGTATTAGTATTCCTTGACTCGACATAAATAATCAACCAATGCGCTTGAGATTTGACACGAAACATGTGCCTTGTTGACACCATTTTGCTATTGCAAAGCATGCAGATCGCGTTTTTCAGTCAATAAACTATCTTGATATCGAGTTTTTTGTACATGTTCACATATAGTTGTACACCTACATTGTATATGGAAGTGTGTGCTAACTGCATCATACCAAACAGGTCCGTCCATTATGGAATCGGAAATTATTTGTGGTCGAATTTTCGAAGTATTTTCCCAAGTATATTTTTAAAATGGTTTTAGGCTTATTATATATCCGCTACACAATCTGACTCAGTACGATATCACAGAGAAATTTTTGAGAAACCAATATTTAAAAATATATTTATCTTCAACATTTATTAGAATCTCCAACATGCTATAATGTATACCCAACCTAATAATAACCAATCAGTGTTGCCGGATGCGATTCCCCCCGGTCTAGCTTTCAAAAGACCCGGATCTTGATAGCAATCGGAGATAAGCGGTCCCATCTCAGCGGGTGATTTCGGCGGATCTTGGACTTGTGTCTGATCATACCACAAGAGCATAAATTAGCCCATATATCTTTGATGAATTATTGACAATATTCTAGGTGTTTTCGCGATCATGGTCGGCCATTGTGTCTTTAACAACAACTTCAACAACTAAAAGGTGTGGGAGGTAGGGGAATGTCTCGAGGCGACGATCAGTCACACGTCTAACAGTGACAGGACAGTTCTCCGAGATTCACCGTCTCACCTTAGTTTTCACGGACCAGGTAACAAGCTTTGTCCTACGGCGGCATGGTAGCAATTACAGACGACAAATTGACAAAACATACTCTAGTTGTATTTCACGGATGGTCGACTATCAATACCAAACACAAGAGGAGGACTTCAATGAATTGTGTACAATTCTACCGGTTGCGGCGATTCCACTTACGCGTTCAGGATGGGATACGTTTTATGATGAGAACCCCTCAGCATTTTATGAATGACGATATTGAGAAGAAGCAGACGATAATTTACTTTTAACGCGCAGAAGGTCTTCTGGATCGATGTTATCTCGTTGAACTTGGACAAAGAAGAAAATACCCTTGACAAATGTCATTCCTGAGTGTCACTTGACTGCACGGCGTAACAATTCACGAGACAATGCGGATAGACGCTCCAATGGAACCTGGGTATTCGTGAAATGACTGAAGCAGACGGCCCCATCCACTCAAAGTTCCGGGGAGGAATATATTACCATTTCTCTCATTAAATATTCATAATAAATCTTGTGACACCCTTATGTAAGGGATAGCCATGTTAGCAAAGATCCCCCTTTTTCACCTCAAATCGGATAGTGACAAATTTTCTGCAATCTAGATGCGACCAGATTTCCACGTTGACGTGAAGAATCCGCGGTTGGGTTGTGTATATGACGTGTTCGTAGAGTGTAGGGAGAGGGGGTGACGGACCAACGTTGAATGTACCGGTACCCAAATATGTTAGAAGAAAGGAAGTAACATCATCTCAATTCATGAAATTTCCTGGAACTTCAGTTGAAATTCTGTTGAATGATCGGCTACATATAACACCCCATTTCAGAAAAAAATGTCGATTTAGTTGTAATGTTCCTAAGTTTGTCACAAAGTATATTCTGTATCAGTCTCCCTTTATAAATGGATGAACCAATGTAAAATCTGTTTATCAATGGCAAAGCATGTGGGTTATTTAGATAGAAGCTATATTTAGATAGAATCTGAAGACTATTACAAAAAAATGCACCCGTTTGAGTTCCACCAATGACACTGGAGCGAACTGGGGAGTATTGCTGAATCGCGACCATTTGATAATAGAAAAGTACTCCATACATCTGTAGTGAGTCGTCCAGCACATATACCACCGCCACAACCTTTGCTACCCTATAAGACTAGAGAGCTGAACATTGTCACATTAATACCGTATAGGACTAGAGAACTCAACACTGTTACATCACTACCTGTAGGACTAGAGAGCCGAACATTGTCTCATTACTACCCCATAGGACTAGGAAGATGAACATTGCCGCATTACTACTCTGTAGGGCTAGAGAGCTGAACATAGTTACATTACTACTCTGTAGGACTAGACCGCTGAACATTGTCACATTCCTACCCTGTAGAACTAGAGAGCTGAAAATTGTCTCATTACTACCCTGTAGGACTAGAGAACTGAGCATTGTCACATCACTACCCCATAGGACTAGAGAGTTGGACATTGTCACATTACTACCGCATAAGACTAGAGAACTGAACACTGTCACATTTCTACCTGTATGACTACAGAGTTGAACATTGTTTCATTACTACCTCATAAGACGAGAGAACTGAACATTGTCACATTACTACCCTATAGGACTAGAGAGCTGAGCATTGTCACATCACTACCCCATAGGAGTAGAGAACTGAACATTGTCGCATTACTACCCTATGGAACTAGAGAGCTGAACAGTGTCACATTACTACCGTATAGGATTAGATAACTGACCACTGTCACATTACTACGCTGTAGGAGTAGAGAGCTGAACATTGTCACTTTACTACCTTCAGAACTTGAGAGCTGAACATTGTCACATTACTACCTTTAGGACTTGAGAGCTGAACATTGCCGCTTTACTACCTTTAGGACTTGAGAGCTGAACATTGTCACATTACTACCTTTAGGACTGGAGAGCGGAACATTGCCACATTACTACTCTGTAGGATTAGAGACCAGAACATTGTCACATTATTACACTGTAGGACTAGAGAGCTGAACAATGTCATATTACTACCCTGTAGGACTAAAGAGCTGAACATTGGCGCTTTACTACTATGTAGGGCTAGAGATCTGAACATTGTTACATTACTACTCTGTAGGGCTAGACAGCTGAACATTGTCACATTGCTACCCTGTAGAACTAGAGAGCTGAATATAGTTACATTACTACTCTGTAGGACTAGACCGCTGTACATTGTCATATTACTACACTGTAGGACTAGAGAGCTGAACATTGGCACATCACTACCCTATAGGACTAGAGAACTAAACATTGTCACATTACTACCCCATAGGACTACAGAACTGAACATTGTCACATTACTACCCTGAAGGACTAGAGAGCTGAACATTGTCTCATTACTACCTTCAGGACTTGAGAGCTGAACATTGTCCCATTACTACATTTAGGACATGAGAGCTGAACATTGTCACATTACTACTCTGTAGGGCTGGAGACCAGAACATTGTCACATTACTACCCTGTAGGACTTGAGAGCTGAACATTGTCTCATTACTGCCTTTAGGACTTGAGAGCTGAACATTGCCGCATTACTCTTCTGTAGGGCTGGAGACCAGAACATTGTCACATTACTACTCTGTAGGACTAGAGACCTGAACATAGTTACATTACTACTCTGTAGGATTAGAGAGCTGAACATTGTCACATTACTACCTTTAGGACTTGAGAGCTGAACATTGTCACATTACTACCTTTAGGACTTGAGAGCTGGACATTGTCTCATTACTACCTTTAGGACTTGAGAGCTGAACATTGTCACATTACTTCCCCATAGGACTAGAGAAGTGAGCATTGTCACATTACTACCCCATAGGACTAGAGAACTGAACGTTGTCACATTACTACCCCATAGGACTAGAGTCAAGGAGTTTTACTGGAACTTATACACGTCGGGGGGCTATAGTTGTGATTGTGAATCGTCGAACTTTATCTATACACCATGCAAACATGTTGTGACTGGTGATCTTGATGTGGTGAGTGATAAGGACCTAAGATTACTCCTGATGAAAGGACCTAAATATAGAGAGCCGAGAAATATAAATCTGAAGGCCGGCCAGAAGATAGTCCTGTCTGCTTTGGAACAGTACTTTATTGATGGGTCTAAGCGAGAAAAAGTTGAACCTACAGTACTCGCTGATTGGCTGGACCTCACCAAGAGCAAGGTCGTTGAAACAATCCGGCATATTGACAGAAGTACCCTTCCCTAAGCAAAACAAGTACTGAGAAGCCCCAATTCGCAAGAAGTTCTAGCAAATCTCCAGAGTAAATTCGTCATAGTCCCAGCAGACAAAGCTCCAAATAATATAATATGCATACGTAAATATTACTATTACCGGGTGCTGGTTGAAGAATTGAATGTAAACATATCGTCATCAAATACGTTTACTTACTCTCAAACTGCATTTACTCTGGAAGATTTATTTAACAATCATGAAATGTTTCTCAAGGAAAGAGGTATTTGTATTCCAACCAAACATAATGATATACCAAAAGTATACTGGAGCCCCAAAATACATAAATCACCATACAAAGCTAGATTCATAGCTGGTTCTAGAAGCTGCACCACAAAAACATTTTGGGAAAGGTATTGCGCCACTATTTCTAAAAACTCTGGCGTTGAATGTATGTGGATATTGAAAAACTCAAAATGTCTTACGGAAGAACTTGATGCTAAAGGTCACATACCGTATAGACATGTATCCACATGGGATTTCTCGACTCTCTATACTGCAATCCCTCATCAGGACCTTATTGACCGTCTATGTTCATTGATAGTATCTGTGTTCAAGAAAACTGATCGTAGATATATTAATGTCGGATGCCATAAAGCATTCTTTAGCCCTACTACATACAAGAGATATCATTCATGGGATGTTTCTTTGTTTATAGAGTTGCTTGAATTTCTCATTAATAATATCTATGTGAAATTTGGCAACACAATATATCAGCAGCATATAGGTATTCCAATGGGTACTAATTGTGCACCCCTGTTGACTGACCTATATCTGTTCTCTTATGAATATGACTATATGCAGGCGCTTTCAAAAACCATTCCTTCTCATTTACCAGACGCTATATAGACGATATTCTCGCTGTGGATAATCGCTATATAAATGACGCAGTGAAGGATATATATCCACCTTCACTGGATTTGAAGGAAACTACAGATAAACCTACAGGCACATCATATTTAGACCCATATCTCTATAAAAATGAAGCGGGCCTTCTCTCTCGTCGACTGTATGACACAAGAGATGATTACAATTTCGACATCGTAAACTATCCCTTTCTGGACAGTAATATTCCAGTGGGACCTGCATATGGCGTATACATATCACGCCTAGTAGCATTTGCTAGATCCTGTGTTAAATGTGACGATTTTAATCTACGTCACAAAACATTGTTGCAGAAACTTATAAAACAGGGCTACACCACCAAACGCCTCCACTCAAAGTTTCTCAAATTTGGCGATACATATCGCATGCTGATAGCAAAATACGAGCATAGCGTGCAAGATCTACGGCGTTACGTGTCGTAACTCGTGTCTAATTCCGCTTAACCCGGGGCTAGGGGCCGTATGAACTCATGTACTTCAAGATCCTCATGGTACTCATATGAACAGTCACAATCAAAGCGTGACTGAGATACATCATTCTTTAGATGACGACTTCACAACGAATATTATGGATTAAGAATACTGATCAGCGATACGGATTTGTTACTTTTGAAACATCATGATGTCTTGCCGGCATCATTGAAAACTGTTGACCGCTTCTCTCTTGCAGGAAACAAGCCTATGTTTATGTATACTATGATTGTCTTTTTGAATTTGGTGCTAATACTGTTATATGGAATATGAAATAGGTCTTTGGATTATGGACGCGGATATTCTCTAATGGACGACGGCTGAATTATGAATGTCGGATCAGATGCTTGTAATAGAGAACTGAAAATTGTCTCATTACTACCCCATATGACTAGAGAACTGAACATTGTCACATCACTACCCCATAGGACTAGAGAGCTGAGCATTGTCACATTACTACCCCATAGTACTCAATAACTGAACATTGTCACATTACTACCGTATAAGACTAGAGAACTGAACACCGTCACATTTCTACCTGTATGACTACAGAGCTGAACATTGTTTCATTACTACCTCATAAGACGAGAGAACTGAACTTTGTCACATTACTATCCCATAGGACTACAGAACTGAACATTGTCACATTACTACCCCTTAGGACCTGACAGCTGTGCATTGTCACATCACTACCCCACAGGACTAGAGAACTCAACATTGCCACATTACTACCTCATAGGACCACAGAACTGAACATTGTCACATTACTATCCTGTAGAAGTAGAGAGCTGAACATTGTGTCATTACTGCCTTTAGGACTTGAGAGCTGAACATTGTCACATTACTACATTTAGGACTTGAGAGCTGAACATTGTCACATTACTATTCTGTAGGGCTGGAGACCAGAACATTGTCACATTACTACCCTGTAGGACTAGAGAGCTGACCATTGTCTCATTACTACCTTTAGGACTTGAGAGCTGAACATTGTCTCATTACGACATTTAGGACTTGAGAGCTGAACATTGCCGCATTACTACTCTGTAGGGCTGGAGACCAGAACATTGTCACATTACTACTCTGTAGGACTAGAGACCTGAACATAGTTAGATTACTACTCTGTAGGATTAGAGAGCTGGACATTGTTACATTACTACCTTTAGGACTTGAGAGCTGAACATTGTCTCATTACTACATTTAGGACTAGAGAGCTGAACATTGTCTCATTACTACATTTAGGACTTGAGAGCTGAACATTGTCTCATTACTACCTTTAGGACTTGAGAGCAAGACATTGCCGCATTACTACTCTGTAGGGCTGGAGACCAGAACATTGTCACATTACTACTCTGTAGGACTAGAGACCTGAACATAGTTACATTACTACTCTGTAGGATTAGAGAGCTGAACATTGTCATATTACTACCTTTAGGACTTGAGAGCTGAACATTGTCACATTACTACCTTTAGGACTTGAGAGCTGAACATTGTCACATTACTACCTTTAGGACTTAAGAGCTGGACATTGTCTCATTACTACCTACCTTTAGGACTTGAGAGCTGAACATTGTCACATTACTACCCCATAGGACTAGAGAAGTGAGCATTGTCACATTACTACCCCATAGGACTAGAGAATTGAACTTTGTCACATTACTACCCCATGGGACTAGGGAACTGAACATTGTCACATTACTACCCCATAGGACTACAGAACTGAACATTGTCACATTACTATCCCATAGGACTACAGAACTGAACATTGTCACATTAATACCCCTGAGGACCAGACAGTTGTGCATTGTCACATCACTACCCCACAGGACTAGAGAACTGAACTTTGTCACATTACTATCATATAGGACTAGAGAACTGAACATTGTCACATTACTACCCCATAGGACTACAGAACTGAACATTGTCGCATTACTATCCCATAGGACTACAGAACTGACCATTGTCACATTACTACCCCTTAGGACCAGACAGCTGTGCATTGTCACATCACTACCCCATAGGACTAGAGAACTGAACATTGTCACATTACTACACTGTAGGACTAGAGAGCTGAACATTGTCACATTACTACCCCATAGGACTAGAGAACTAAACATTGTCACATTACTACCCCATAGGACTACAGGACTTAACATTGTCACATTACTACCCCATAGGACTAGAGAACTGAACTTTGTCACATTACTACCTCATAGGGCTAGAGAACTGAACATTGTCACAATACTACCTCATAGGACTACAGAACTGAACTTTGTCATATTACTACCCCATAGGACTAGAGAACTGAACATTGTCACATTACTACCCCATAGGACAAGAGAACTCAACTTTGTCACATTACTACCCCATAGAACTAGAGAACTGAACATTGTCACATTATTACCACAAAGGACTAGAGAACTGAACATTGTCACATTTCTACCCCACTCGACACGATTTCGGATAATGTAGGACATTAGAACCTCGGGCCGCACTGCTAGGAATCCATATTGGCATCCATGTTGAAAGCGCAGTATCACGCGGAAACTTCGAACAGCGCATGTCAGCTGTATGACTTCCGTTACCATGGACATTGATGCAGATCAGCTCGAGAAGAAACACCAGGCGAAACACCTCAAATTAGAAAAGATCCTTCCCGGGTAGAATCAAGGGAATATCCATTTCATTTGGATATATATTTTATCTCCTGATAAGAGATAAATACAACGAGGACTATGTGAGCGGAAACACATCCTATAGCATGTGAGGTGCCTCACGTGCGGCGGATCACGGTTTACAGCTCTCAGCTGTAAAATCCTTACACCATTAACTGGCGCGAGGTATTATGACTTCAACGGAATAAGCCGAGCAGTCGCGAATGATTTCTACCCCATAGGACTCGATAACTGAACATTGTCACATTACTACCCCATAGGACTAGAGAACTGAACATTGTCACATTTCTACCCCATAGTACTCAATAACTGAACTTTGTCACATTACTATCCCATAGGACTAGAGAACTGAACATTGTCACATTTCTACCCCATAGGACTCGATAACTGAACATTGTCACATTACTACCCCATAGGACTAGATAACTGAACATTGTCACATTTCTACCCCATAGTACCATGGACATTGATGCAGATCAGCTCGAGAAGAAACACCAGGCGAAACACCTCAAATTAGAAAAGATCCTTCCCGGGTAGAATCAAGGGAATATCCATTTCATTTGGATATATATTTTATCTCCGGATAAGAGATAAATACAACGAGGACTATGTGAGCGGAAACACATCCTATAGCATGTGAGGTGCCTCACGTGCGGCGGATCACGGTTTACAGCTCTCAGCTGTAAAATCCTTACACCATTAACTGGCGCGAGGTATTATGACTTCAACGGAATAAGCCGAGCAGTCGCGAATGATTTCTACCCCATAGGACTCGATAACTGAACATTGTCACATTACTACCCCATAGGACTAGAGAACTGAACATTGTCACATTTCTACCCCATAGTACTCAATAACTGAACATTGTCACATTACTATCCCATAGGACTAGAGAACTGAACATTGTCACATTTCTACCCCATGGGACTCGATAACTGAACATTGTCACATTACTACCCCATAGGACTAGATAACTGAACATTGCCACATTTCTACCCCATAGTACTCGATGACTGAACATTGTCACATTACTACCCCATAGGACTAGATAACTGAACATTGTCACATTTCTACTCCATAGGATTCGATAACTGAACATTGTCACATTACTACGCCATAGGACTCGATAACTGAACATTGTCACATTACTACGCCATAGGACTCGATAACTGAACATTGTCACATTACAACACCATAGGACTCGATAACTGAACAGTTTCATATTACTATCATATAAGACCAGAGAGCTGAACGCAGTCACATTACATTGTCACATTACTACACTATAGGACTAGAGACCTGAACATTGTCACATTACTACCCTATAGGACTAGAGATCTGAACATTGTCACATTACATTGTCACATTACTCCACTATAGGGGCAAGAGATCTGAACATTGTCACATTACTACCCTATAGGACTAGAGAGCTGAACATTGTCACATTACTACCCTACAGGACTAGAGAGCTGAACACTGTCATATTACTACCATTTAGGACTACACAGCTGAACACTGTCACATTACTACCCTATAGGACTGGAGAGCTGAACATTTATTTTCAATTTTATTTATTTATTAATTTATTTATTAAACATATTTAAACATGGTATACTCAGCCTAAATGGCTGCTTTTCAGTAGGGCCCTGTTGCATTACTAACCTATAGGACTACGAAGCTGAAAATTGTTCTCACATTACTATCCTATTGGATTAGTGAGCTGAACATTTTGACATTATATTTCAGGTCATAGGATTAGGAACAAAATCTTTGCAAAATTCTTCTGACATACTCTATTTTGGTTATAATTTTTTAACCGATTTACGAAAAAGTTTCTTGACTATCACTCGGAAACCGTTGAGTGTGATTTTTGAAATAAGAACAATAAGAAGACACACAAGAAAAGTGCAAAAAGCACCCCCAAAACTTACCTAGTCATATGTCATGGCCGTCGTTTTGGATTTAACGATAATCGTTTCAAATATGAGTATGTATTGATGCTGTGGATGGGTATTGTTTACGGGGGGGGGGGTTAGCTGGATTAGTTCACGTCCAAGTATTTGTTGTTCTATGTTGAAACATTTCAGGCAGTAAAGCTTTATACTGGTACCTTCAGGCAACGAGGATAATACGACTGGTATAATAAATGTATGGGTATGGACTTAATTGGCACAGAGATGGGATGTATCATGCACGAGGCCACCATGGTTACGTGCCATCTTCCTGTTCGTCCAAGTAATTGTCTAAGGTTGATGGTGTTTAAGACTGTTCAGGGCGTCGGGGCAATTAAAAGGAACTCAGCGGATAATGAAGTTAGAAAAACTAAGTGGAGCTAGGTTCCTGGTGTAGGAAGTAACCTGTTATCTCAATACTTTGAAGCTCTCGTTATATAAAGAGTTCCTTAAGAATCCTGATTGCTCTTTAATTAGTGAATCTGCCGCGACTATGGTCTGGACAAATTTTAGCTAATTGGAAGGCGCATGCAGTCATAACAGGCCTTAAGTATGGTATCACTGAGACATTTACTTCTTAATAGTCCGAGTAGGTCTGTGTTTAGCTGCCTGTTTCTTCCCTAACGTCTCAAATTTCCCAAATAGCTTACTCTGCCGAAAGATCTGTTTTTCGTAACTCAATTTACCCAGTCAATTATCCCCAAAAGTGGATTTCACCGAATTCGCCTTGTAACACAAAGCTATTCCTTATCTCAACCGCAGAGATGTTTTGAAAGTCCCAAGGTTTGGATGAATTTTTCAGTAGGTACCCCTCAAAGAATTCGTCATGGTGTAAAGGGATTCTACAATTCTTGTTTGTTAGGCGCTTTCAGCTTCAATTATAGCGAGCTGCTATTTAACAAGTTCCAGACTTGGCTCTTTAGAATAGCTGTGACATTCAAGAATTATATTCTATAACGGCCAAGTTAGCCTAAGCATCTTTATAATTGAGTAAACATGGTTAATTCGCTTGAACAGTTTTGACACCAATGTCTAAAGTCATGTTCTGGTATACGATAGATGGGACTTCCTTCAGTTCATGACCAGTCACACCTCACCCTAGCTCAATTGTTCCTCAGTCACACCTCACCCTAGCTTAATTGTTCCTCAGTCACACCTCACCCTAGCTTAATTGTTCCTCAGTCACACCTCACACTAGCTTAATTGTTCCTCAGTCACACCTCACCCTAGCTTAATTGTTCCTCAGTCACACCTCACCCTAGCTTAATTGTTCCTCACACCTATGCTCCATGTTTTCTCTCCTTTTTTGCTTTTTTGAAAGTCAGTATAGCAAATCGTATTTTGGTTCAGTCTGAAGCGCCTTCATTGTGGTTCTCAATGACTTTGAGAGGTTCGGAAGTTAACGCAGTAAACCATTGACCTAATGGCTTACATTATGCGATTAATTTATCCGGATGACCTTTCAGTACTTTCATCGAAATAGTGGATATGTATATTAAACATCTGATTGTGATTTCACTGGCCGGTCAAATCCACCAAGCGATTTGTATGCACTAACCTGATTGACTAGAAACATTTTGTTTCCATCCACAGTTCGAATCATACTGATGCTCCGGGTGATTTTTCATTCCAATCATGAGGTACATTCTGAATGACGTCGGAAGCGTTACTATACTCTTAGATACAACGGTAGTTGAACAGAATATTGATTGTTCTTTGAACTTATCGCGATCAGCGCAACTGGGGGATTTTTTAACACAAGATTTAATGAAGCATCGCAGATTTTTCAGTAAAAATCTTCGCTCATACTTGTGGTACAATTCTACAAATTAGTTTGCGAGTTGAAAACATTTCGTAAAGTCGGAGCTGGATTAATATTTTTGCAAGTTGTTTTTTTTCTATTTGCTTCTGTGTCTGAATTTAACATTTCTTGAGAGAAAAAAATTCTTTCAGTGAGATCATTGTATCTAACAGAATGCAATATATTTATTCAAAATCACCGTAAAAGCATTGTGAAGGCAAATCTGGAGGAAGCTGCCTGGACCATGCGAACCGAAAACGGAGACGACGCAGCTTTCATTCAATGATATGTATTTCGTATGATTTAGCAATTTATGGGCATATTGGATCCATTCCTGGCAACGAGGCTAAATTAATTCTAAAATTTGTGTAGATCAGGAATTTCGATGTTACCATTGTTTTCATCAAACAATAGTGTGGCCATTTTGGGTTTCAAAATGATCGTCATCTGAAACCTGTTTTCGTAAATATCTCATTAACGAGATATGAACGCTATTCCAGTGGCTACAACGACATTTTCAGGATCAACAACGCATCATCTTGTGGTAGCATGGGCTTCTTAAACGATCGGTCAGCTTAGATTTCAAGATGGCCGCCATCAGAAGCCTATGTTTTCATTATTTCCTCACCAAAACGTGTGATTAACTTTATTCGTTTGACAGAAACGATGATTTTTCATGGTTGTCGAAAGACAGAATGTGCAAACAATCCAATTTTGGTTTGTATGCACACATCCTGGAATACCATATTGATTGGTTTGTATGCACACCTCCTGGAACACCATATTGCTTGGTTTGTATGCACACGTCCTAGAACACCATATTGCTTGGTTTGTATGCACACATCCTAGAACATCATATTGCTTGGTTTGTATGCACACATCCTAGAACACCATTTTGCTTGAAGCGTTGGGATCCACTGACTATCTTGGCATAAATCAGGAGAGGGGTTACTCCAAAAATATTTGCTAGAAGCCTTTTGTGTATCCATTACGACATATATCAATTCATGACATCGTCAGGAACAACCTCCTCCTATATATTGCTCAAAAGTTCACATTCCTTATCCCTTCAGTCATCTTTTCCAAACCACAGTTTGAGGAAACTCCTCTCCCCCGCCAAGATTTGCTATTGTTGTAACAGGACACGGTTGGTTTCAAGAAATCCTTGGACAGATATTTCCTACCATGAATATCCGTTATAGATTTATCAAAGTAATACCTCTAAACACATATTCCTATTGGTCATGATTGCCGAAGATTAACTCTTTTGTGCATGTGTTCCAAGCAGCAACCTTTTTCGGTTTTCAACTGTTGGAAACCGTCACCTCGCGTCCTTTGTCCTCGCAACAACTAATATTTTGGTGATTTTATCGAAGATGCTTCTTCATTATGTTTACCTAAATAGTTTCAGACAGCACAATCCATTCAGTGAACTTTACCGAATAGTCCATAGCCCAATTTGGGTGGCTTTCAGAAAAGTTCGAATACTGCGATTTCCTAATTCCTTCGATGAGTTCTCTCTTTTCAGAAGCAGTTATAGCAAACCACATTTATCAGGATTATTGCTAATTCTGGTACAAGGTGAGCCATACAGTGCCATAACACTGCTACATAGTATCTCTTCCCTTCCCATTGGTAATGCTAATTCGCGTTCGTGATCAGATCTTCCACCCAGATCAAGTAGGAAGTGAGATGTCTCTCGACAATGGCTGACTGCAACAGGTCTAGAGGTCTAATGAGGTCAAATCTTGCAAAATTGATTCATTCTCACAGATTGAGTCCTGAACCAGATTATTAAAACTGACAACCCATATTATTTGATTTGCTAGGTGTCACTCTTTCAATATAACCCAGCTGATATCTAGACAATTGAACCCAGGTATCATAAGGGGTCAAATGAAGAAAAACCTACCACAATTGAATACACAATTGAACGCAGGGGTCAATATTGGATCCGAATAGGTCATGATGTCAAATCTAACAAAACTGAGTAATTATCGTTGTTGTTTAATCTTAATCAATCTCATAGAAGTTGTCATCTCGTTATATTCCATAGTACAAACGTCAATCCTAAAACTCAGCCGGCTTGACATCATGACTTATGACCACAGAGTTCAGAAATTATGTCAAATGAGATAAATTTCCGTAACATTTTGATACATAAATTTGATCATCAAACGTGTATCTCGCGATCGAGAGTACACTTTATTAGTATATATTACTGATTTGATACTCCATTGTGTGGAGCGCTTCCACTTCGTGTGTGGGTAGGGCAAACCCCCTACACCGTGACCTAGCTAGTACCTTGGAAAAGTTTGAATCAGTGTACACGACCCTAGAATTGTGTGTATTGCTTTCACTTACTGTGTTGCTCGGGCGCATATTCTATGCCTTAACCTCGCCCCTTGGAACGAATTTGAAAAAGTTGACTAGGCCCAAGAATTGGATGAAGCACACACACGCGTGGCGATGTCCGGTGAAGGCTTCGCGAGTGAGTGACGGCATTGAACGACAGATCTAACCAAATCAGGTTAAGATGTAATTTTCACTTCTAGGCGGATTCTAGATCAGAATCCAACGATTATCACACATTCTGGATGGAGACGTGTACAGTCACTGCCAATATCCTGCTTAATATGATAAGACAATGAATGGTTTGGAGATAGTCAACATATGCTAAAGTTAGTCTAAATATTGTGGAACGTGATGATGTTACGGGGAGTATATATGGCGGATTGTGGGGTACCGCTGGTCGGAGCGCTTCCAATTCCGGTGTGGGTGGGGGCAGTTACTTCCTTGGAAAGACCGAACCCGTTTACATGGTTCTACAACTCCTAGAACTGGGTAGTGCACTTCACACAATTATCACAATTTGTCATACCTGAGTTCATTTGTCAAGATGACAATTGGGTTATTGTTTTTCAAGAGTGACGGTTGGACTATCAAATCATTTATGACAAAACGAGCGTGAATTATTCAATTTTGCTAGATTTCGCCTCATTTGACCTCTTCTGGCCCAAATTCTGACCCCTGGTGGAATTGTCTAGTTGCCGGCTAGGTTATATTGGAAGCGCGATGCCTGGACTATATAATATATAGGTTGTCAACTTCAATCATCTGATTCAGGACGCAAACAGATTTTATTTTCAGACATTGATTTACGTAATTATAATGTAGTAATAACATTATAACATATAACATTCAGGGTAAGCTCTATATAACATGAACGATTTCTAATGTAAGTGTGCGTATTATGAGTATGGTAATTGTAGCCATGAAGACTGTTGATGAGAGTTAATTCACCGTCAATGATCGACAATACGGACAGCTCGAGGTACAAGGTCTTATAGTCATATCACTGATATATTCAACTGGACTACACTTTTCATTGAATGTCAGTGTACCGACTGCACTAGAGAAGTGAGACATGAATGGATATCAGGTTTGATTGGCTAACATTGAATAAACAGTGCCAACGACAGTTGATCATGGCAGATCAATTTGCACATAAAATCGATGTCCTTTGAAAATCCAACTATACATGTGTTTATACGCAGCAGCTGACATTCACAGTCCGTACATGCAAGCAAACTATCTCGGTAAGATATTCGGACTCCATGTCACAATTAGTAGTACAACTACAAACTTACAATCTCATATTTCAAATAATAACCGTTTGACACTGATAGTACTTTTGTATCTATGTTGTTCCTGGCAGGTATTTATTTTTGACAGCCGTGTTTACAACGACGACTATTGTTGCGTTGAACTGGCTGGTGAAACGATCTAATTGCAAATCACACAATTGGTTTGTTTCACGCAATGATTTCACGTGTCTTTATATTTCACGTCTCTTTATATTTCGCGTGTCTTTATGGCAACGGTTTCTACTCGGATGAACACGAGAGAACAAAACTGTGGGGATTTTCCTACAGCTAAAGTGCAATCGAATACTGATACCGGATATAATCGCCCATGTAAAGACACGGATACAAATCTGCCAGAAACCGATATGGGATAGCTAAACGCTTGTCAAGCTTCACACCTTGCGGCTTTCAATGCAGAAGTTAGCCTGGTTTACTATTGGAAAGTATGGTAACACTAACCAATGGTCGAGTCGTACGTACGTATATATAATTGGTTAGTTATCGATGAGATGACAGGCACTTACCGGACGTTCAATGGATAGCCACCGTCCACATAGAGATAGAACAGTCAGTGGACAGTGACTGTCCGCATAGAGATAGAACATTCAGCGAACAGTGACCGTCCTCACAGATATCGGACTGTCAGTGCACAGCCACCGTCCACATAGAGATAGAACAGACAGTGCACAGTCACCGTCCACATAGAAATAGAACAGTCAGTGCACAGCCACCGTCCACATGATGGAGATAGCACAGCCAGTATACAGCCACCGTCCGCATAGCGATAGAACAGCCAGTATACAGCCACCGTCCACATGGAGATAGAACAGTCAGTGCACAGCCACCGTCCACATGGAGATAGAACAGCCAGTATACAGCCACCGTCCACATAGAGATAGAACAGCCAGTGAACAGCCACCGCCCTCACAGATATCGGACTGTCAGTGCACAGCCACCGTCCACATAGAGATAGAACAGACAGTGCACAGTCACCGTCCACATAGAAATAGAACAGTCAGTGCACAGCCACCGTCCACATGGAGATAGAACAGCCAGTATACAGCCACCGTCCACATGGAGATAGAACAGCCAGTATACAGCCACCGTCCACATGGAGATAGAACAGTCAGTGCACAGCCACCGTCCACATGGAGATAGAACAGCCAGTATACAGCCACCGTCCACATAGAGATAGAACAGCCAGTGAACAGCCACCGTCCGCATAGAGATCGGACTGTCAGTGCAGAGCCACCGTCCACATAGAGATAGAACAGCCAGTGCTCTGCCATCGTCCACATTGAGATAGGACAGTCAGGGGACAGCCACCGTCCACATAGAGATAGAAGAGCCAGTGCTCTGCCACCGTCCACATTGAGATAGGACAGTCAGGGGACAGCCGCCGTCCACATGTAGATAGAACAGCCAGTGAACAGCCACCGTCCATATAGATATAGAACAGTCAGTGAACAACCACCGTCCGCATAGAGATCGGACTGTCAGTGCAGAGCCACCGTCCACATAGAGATAGAACAGCCAGTGCTCTGCCACCGTCCACATTGAGATAGGACAGTCAGGGGACAGCCACCGTCCACATAGAGATAGAACAGCCAGTGCTCTGCCACCGTCCACATTGAGATAGGACAGTTAGGGGACAGCCGCCGTCCACATAGAGATAGGACAGTTAGGGGACAGCCACCGTCCATATAGAGATAGGACAGCCAGTGAACAGCCACCGTCCACATAGAGATCGGACTGTCAGTGCACAGCCGCCGTCCACATAGAGATAGAACAGTCAGAGTCAGTGGACAGACACCATCCACATAGAGATAGAACAGCCAGTGAGCAGCCACCATCCATATAGAGATAGAACAGCCAGTGAACAGCCACCATCCACATAGAGATAGAACAGCCAGTGAACAGCCACCGTCCACATAGAGATAGAACAGCCAGTGAACAGCCACCATCCACATAGAGATAGAACAATCAGAGTCAGTGGACAGACACCATCCACATAGAGATAGAACAGCCAGTGAGCAGCCACCATCCACATAGAGATAGAACAGCCAGTGCTCTGCCACCGTCCACATTGAGATAGGACAGTCAGGGGACAGCCGCCGTCCACATAGAGATAGGACAGTCAGGGCACAGCCACCGTCCATATAGAGATAGGACAGCCAGTGAACAGCCACCGTCCACATAGAGATCGGACTGTCAGTGCACAGCCGTCGTCCACATAGAGATAGAACAGTCAGAGTCAGTGGACAGACACCATCCACATAGAGATAGAACAGCCAGTGAGCAGCCACCATCCACATAGAGATAGAACAGCCAGTGAACAGCCACCGTCCACATAGAGATAGAACAGCCAGTGAACAGCCACCGTCCACATAGAGATAGAGCAGCCAGTGTCAATGGGCAGACACCATTCACATAGAGATAGAACAGCCAGTGAACAGCCACCATCCACATAGAGATAGAACAGTCAGTGCACAGCCACCGTCCACATAGAGATAGAACAGCCAGTGAACAGCCTCCATCCACATAGAGATAGAACAGTCAGTGCACAGCCACCGTCCACATAGAGATAGAACAGCCAATGAACAGCCACCATCCACATAGAGATAGAACAGTCAGTGCACAGCCACCGTCCACATAGAGATCGGACTGTCAGTGCACAGCCACCGTCCACATAGAGATAGAACAGCCAGTGCACTGCCACCGTCCACATTGAGATAGAACAGCCAGTGAACAGCCACCATTCACATAGAGATAGAACAGCCAGTGAACAGCCACCAACCACATAGAGATAGAACAGTCAGTGGACAGCCACCGTCCACATAGAGATGAAACAGCCAGTGAGCAGCCACCGTCCACATAGAGATGAAACAGCCAGTGCACAGCCACCGTCCACATAGAGATGAAACAGTCAGTGAGCAGCCACCATCCATGCACATAGAGATAGACAAGCCAATGGACAGCCACCGTCCACAATGAGATAGGGCTGTCAGTGGACAGCCACCGTCCACATAGAGATGAAACAGTCAGTGAGCAGCCACCATCCATGCACATAGAGATAGTCAAGCCAATGGACAGCCACCGTCCACAATGAGATAGGACAGTCAGTGGACAACCACCGTCCACATAAAGATAGAAGAGTCAGTGGACATTCACCGCTCACATAGACTGTCTGTGACAAAGATATGTCGTGAGAACTGTTTATTACCCACGTCCACTTTAGTATATATTCAACATTCATAAAACTCAAGGTAGATTGAGTTTGAGAGAGGTGAACGAGGGGAGGTCTAAGACTTTCATTTATGCAGGAAGACGACACACGGTGTCATCTTTTCCCAAAGCTACCGCTACTTTCTACCAATATTCAACTCTAGGAATATCATGGATTCTCATGGGGTCTTGTCGGCATCAGTGAAAAATGTTGACCAATTCCATCATGGCAAGAAACTACCGTGTCTGGATATTTTACACGCACCTGTTTGGTGCTGATTATTATTATGCGAAGAAGGTCTTTCATTTATAGAATCGGAAGCACAGTATAAATTGAAGTAAATTGTTGCTAAATGTATGTATATGTATATATTAGATCTGATATTCTTTAGATAGCCGTTGACCTCAAAAGATAAACGCTCAAAAGTTACAAGCATCCACAATAAAAGCGTCGTCCATTAAGAATTTCCGCGTCCATAATTCAAAGAGCTATTCCATATTCCATATAACAGCATAAGTACCAAATTAAAAATAAACAACAATAATCATAGTATACATAAACATAGGCTAGTTTCCTTCAAGAGAGAAGCAGTCAACAGTTTTCAGTGACGACGGCAAGACATCATGATGTTACAGTAATAACAAATCCGTATCGCTGATCAGTAATTTTAATCCATTTTATTTTCGTTCTAAAGTCGTTATCTAGAGAACGATGCGTATACGCCATACGCAGGTCCCACTGGAATATAGTTGACTAGAAACGGATAATTTACGATATCGAAATTGTAATCATCTCTTTTATCGTAGAGTCGTCGAGAGAGAAGGCCCGCTTCATTTTTATAGAGATATACGTTTAGGTATAATGTGCTGTTAGGGCTGTCTGTAGTTTCCTTCAAATCCAGTGAAGGTGGATATATATCCTTCACTGCGTCATTTATATGGCGATCATCCACAGCGAGAGGATCGTCCGTATAGCGTTTAAGAAAGAACGGGATTTGAAATGATCGTTTTTTGAAAGAGCTTGCTTATTGTCGTATTCATAAGAGAACAGATATAGGTCAGTCAAAAAAGGGGAGCACAATTACTACCCATTCAAATGCCTATATGCTGTTCATATATTGTGTTGCCGATTAATATATCGGCGATAAGTTTTCTTGAACACAGATATTTTTAATGAATCATGTGGATACATGTCTGTACGGTATGTGGCCTTTAGCATCAAGTTCTTCCGTAAGACATTTTGAAGTTTTCAAGTGTTAACAAAATCTGCCACAGTGTTCGACAAACCCCGTCACAGTGTTACAACAAAGCCTGCCGCGATGTTACAACAAAACCAGCCACAGTTTTACAACAAAACCTGCCATAAAACCCTTCACAGTGTTACAGCAAAACCCACCACAGTGATACAACAAAACCTGTCACAGTGTTACAACAAAGCCTGCCACGATGTTACAATAAAACCAGCCACAGTGTTACAACAAAACCCGCCACAGTGTTACAACAAACCCCGCCACAGTGTTACAACAACACCTGTCACAAAACCCGTCACAGTTTTACAGCAAAACCCGCCGCAATGTTACAGCAAACCCCGCCACAGTGTTACAGCAAAATCCGCCACAGTGTTACAGCAAAACCCGCCACAGTTTTACAACAAAACCCGCCACAGTGTTACAACAAAACCCACCACAGTGTTACAGCAAAACCCGCCACAGTTTTACAACAAAACCCGCCACAGTTTTACAACAAAACCCGCCACAGTGTTACAGCAAAACCCGCCACAGTGTTACAACAAAACCCGACACAGTATTACAGCAAAAACCGACACAGTTTTACAACAAAACCCGCCACAGTGTTACAACAAAACCCGACACAGTATTATAGCAAAACCCGCCACAGTTTTACAACACAACCCTCCACAGTGTAACAACAAAACCCGCCACAGTGTTACAACAAAACCCGCCACAGTGTAACAACAAAACCCGTCACAGTGTAACAACAAAACCCGCAACAGTGTAACAACAAAACCCACCACAGTGTAACAACAAAACCCGTCACAGTGTTACAACAAAACCCGCCACAGTGTTACAACAAAACCCGCCACAGTGTAACAACAAAACCCGTCACAGTGTTACAACAAAACCTGCCACACTCTCTGTGACTTATGGATTACCGAAAAAAGGAAGTCGTCTATAAATCGTTTGTTGAATTATCGGCTTCGTGGAAATGTTTACGTTTTAACACGTTCTGCATATATTTGTATAACAAGAGTACATTCAGTTACATGCAGCCTCTGTATAAATTCATTGTGTATCATAATTCGCTGAACATTTGTCGGGTTTATATCATTATTAATATATGGAGACATCCCGTAGATTGAAATACACACACCAAACCCCATTGAAAGTGACTTAATTTTCCGTCTATCCCCACGAACCTGAATATTTTTGCAGATAACAAAAATTACGAAGATACGAAAGCGAGAGTTTTTGTCTTGTTACTTTGAAGAAGGGTTACTGGGGAAATTTCTCGTTTTCATTACGGGCGAAAAGTATTAGGATTTTGAATAGGCCCCTGACAGAGTCTCGGAGGGAGAACAAGTTATATTTTCCGACAGTTTGTATCTGTTATCTATCAATTAATAGGCGCACTGAAGTTGCCGATGACTTGTTGGGTACTTTCTCGTTCCAGAGTCGGCTGGAGAACTATTTAACGCAGATCCCGTTACTGTGTGTTACTTAGCCTAATTGGTGGTCACGGCGAAACCTATCTCGGGTATGTCTTATCTTTATTAATGTTGGCACGAACTGTACAAATGACTTAAAAGTTTGGTTCCGATTTGCTACATACACCAAGGACTGCGTAGAGTCTAGAGTATATGCCGTCATATTGTATAGATGAAGAGGGAAAAGGCAGGAAACAGTTGAGAGCGGGTGGTCAGATCTCAGCAAATACTATATAAATGTACCACCAAATTTAACAGGTTTACTGCTATGTCACTTGTGACGTGTTGATGCAAAATAACTTTTAACCTCACTTGCATCTTCTGTCTGTGTTTTTGAGAGAATGTCTCAGGTAAATCGACCAATTGGAGATTGATCGATTTACCTGAGACATTGCATGATAAAAGACAGAAGAAATGCCGGAACAAAGACCTTTCACACGTTTATAGGTATTTTTGGGGACATATACGCTCGACTCCAATCAGCCTGTGGTACACCAAACGCAAAGCCCCTCTATTGGTTGCTGTAAACCAGTATGAATTGTGCGAAGCGGAGCTAAAAGCCAAACAGACAAATGTATAGACACGGATATGTATGGTGGCCGATAAGGGACATCGCTGCATTGTTTCAGGTATGTGGTTTGGTAACACGAAGGCAGGATGCGAAGCGCGAAGTCCAAACACGAAGGCAGGATGCGAAGCGCGAAGGCAGGATGCGAAGCGCGAAGTTCAAACACGACTTCGCGCTTCGCATCCTGCCTTCGTGTTTTGGACTTCGCGCTTCGCATCCTGCCTTCGTGTTTGGACTTCGCGCTTCGCATCCTGCCTTCGCGCTTCGCATCCTGCCTTCGTGTTACCAAACCACATACCTAGCGATGTCCCTTATCGGCCACCATAGATATGAGATAATTGGGACCATCACTACGTTACACAAACTATCATTGTTATAGACATTACTTCAACACTATATAACAAATGGTTCATATAAATACACTGTTGAAATAGCTATTCTCTTTCTGATGAGCAAGTATGTGCCTACTGAGTTAACCATAAACATGGTAAACACATGCCAGTAAATATAAAGGTATCAAACCCTTCGTTCAGTACAGATTCTCCTATTTTCAAGTAAGTTTTAATTCAATCATCTATGAGACCAGCCACCTGATCATACGCCTGTGAAACCTCTAAAATTTCACCTATAACTTATATTTCATATATATGACTGAAAATAGGCATATGTTGTTGTTCTTCCCGACACCAAATCATTATTACTAGTGAGTAAATAGTTGGTTTTATTCTGTTCAATCAAAACTAAGAGGTAGTTGTGCGAGTTTAGCGTTGACAGGTCTGCATCAACTTGAAAAATTAAAACCATTTTCGCCATCGGAATTAATAGGAAGACCATCTAGACGGTCAGTCGTGACTTCTCGCTTCTTTAATGGAGAATCCCGACATATTTTGACACTTTTCTGCCCCCCCCCCCCCCGCCATACCCTCGCGTGGACATCATGAACCAGAGTGATTAAAAAAAATATTTTGGGTAAATACAATTTGATGTAATTTCAGCCTGGTTCGCGGGTTCTGAATGTGTCGGAAATCCCCCTTTAAATAGTGGAAATGTCACGAATGGCCATGTTCCTGTGCCATACAAATTTGTATTCCAGTGGAGAAAAGTTTATAATGTTTGGTACAAACCGTATCGGATTCCAATACCTCTTTGCAATTATTGTCATAGAATTTGATTTGAACAAAGGAGAATATTATCAGTCTATCAGGGACGGCGAATCCCGGCCATGGTTCTCCAATATTTTCAGAAAAAAACAACCGATAAAAAAAAAGGCAGAGACAGATAAAAAAACCGATAGAGTAAAGCGAAAAAACCGTATTTCTGTATTGAATGCAGGTTTTACTTTCCAATAAGCATGAAGGTCATCCTTGCTCATTCGATCATCCCAATTAATCATGGTTCGTCTATCAAATCCGAGCCATGACGGATAGCTTGTACACAACAACAAATATCAGCCTTCAATTGGAAATATTCGTGAGCTTATGACTTCTCGGAACATGCTCGTATTTGAACGAATCAAGCGCCAGGCAATGCCTCCATCTGGTTGTTTTGAAGTCAGATGTTAAAAGGCTATCCGAGATTTTTTTTATTTAAGATACGCTCTTATATTGTTTCCTCTCGGACTTCAAGAGTCTGTTCTTCAGCTTCTTCTCTACATAAACTGGGCCTTCATCTATTTATACCGATATCCCACGAAGGCAGCGTATTGCCCCAAAACGCTGTCCGTTCATTGGTTGATTTTTTAAACGGACAGTTCCAGTAATAACGTTACAGCCCTAATCCGACTACAGGGCCTGTTAAGGAAATAGGAGTATACAGAACTGCATCATGGAGGATGGCTCATTCACAGTCATAAGATGATCTGTGTTCGGCTCCCCAACAATTAGAAAACATCTGTGTTGGTGACATGATCAAAGCTTAATGAACTTTTCGATTGAAATGATATATATTTAATATTTATATTATTTCTACTTCCGAACATCCGCATTTTCTTGACGGGAAATATTAAAAAAAAAAAAAAAAAGCTTGTGAGGAACAACAAAACAAGCAAAACAAATAGAGTTTACACATGCCAAGATTTCTGGTTTTATTACTCGGAAATTCGCTAGAACGCATCTCCGGCCATCTAAGACCCCTGGAGCTTCCGGGGACGGACCGGCCCCTGGACCCTCGCCTATTTGTGCTGGGATAGTGGCCCCTCCAATCACCAATTGTTCCGCCGTGCCTGTCTATGGTGGACAATCTTTCATTTGACATTGTTCGAGTACGAAAAAATATAAACAAACTGAAATATAAATATAAGATGTCTTAACTGTTGAATAACCCTTCTATAGAATCCGACCTAGGTGGAGAATTTGGATGCCTGGTCTTCGTCTTTTGCATCCAAATTGACATCTCACTTAACCTTGATCGTGCCAAATGTCTGCTGTCTTCGAGAAAGCAGTATTTCAAGCGACTAAACAGACCGACAGAATGTTGATGGTCAAGCAAGTGTTCTCCACGTGTTATGACACCGTTGCAAACAGACGGTATCAACGTGGCGATTCTCACGGTGGTTTACCGACTTGACCGTCTGGCGACAATTTGTCGGCCATTGACCACAGGGAACCACTTGGTGAACAGCCATGCAGCCGTTAGGTATATCACATATAAGATTGAGACACAGGAGGCGAGACAGTGTCTTCAATGGCGCATGTCCGAAGTTTTGACAGTCGGAATTTCGACCGCTGCGATAACCGTCTTGTAATGACCCTAGCCCGATGACAGCCAGACCACCATAGACATGATCGCGGACCGCAGACATGGTGTCTCGACAAAAAATTAAGCTGAATGACGAGCGCATATGTTTCCACAGACGCATCATTGATAACAGATCGTTAAGGATTTTAATTTAAAGATGCTCAAAGCCAAATCAGATAACAGTTAATGCAAGTTAAAAGGTTCGTATGTAATTCATAAGACATCAGCACGCGCTGTTTTGAAATTTGAAATGGTGATTTATTAAGCCATTTAAAAGTCGCTCTTTAAAAAGAGATTCCAAGGGCAATATATTTATAAGCATAAATTCTCCATCGTCGTAGCATTTCTTTGATAGTACTTACTATTTAGTGTTTTATCTCTTAAGGAAGATAAGACTAATATAAACCAGAAGAGTTTATATTAATGCGATGGGAAAACACTGATGAACATTTATCTCCCAGCTGTTTGAACTACAGCTAATTAAAAACCGATTGCACTTGTAGTATTAATTATTACTGGGGGAAAGCTTTTCATTTGGCAGGGGGCAAGTTAACAGAACAACTGTTTGGTATTATTATTGGTATGCTGAAAATAGTTCCTGTCATACTTAATATCAACAAATTTATACAGATATGTAAAAAAATCGCTTCGATTGTATGTTGGATTTGTGGAAAACCTTGGAGAAGGGCAGCTATATGACAGCTATGGCAGCTAGCTTGTAAGCTCATTTTATAACACGAGTCCATGCACTAATTGTACTGCACATGCACCTGAAATAATGGTTTGGGGCTTTTATCCTCTGTGGGTTTTTTTTTGTTCGCGGGGCTTTTGTCCGCGGGGCTTTTGTCCGGACACCGGTCTCAAAAGTTAATTTGTGCAGTGAAATTTTCAGTGCGAATGAGTGAGTGAATATGATTTAACGTCGCTTTCAAAAATATTTCAGTCATTGTGAGTATGTGGGATTTTACAGATAAGGCAATAAGCCGAGAAATTACAAGCGTCTAGTCCGTCATTCATAATCCAGCCGTCGTCCATTAGAGAATATCCGCGTCCATAATCCAAAGACCTATTCCATTTTCCATATAACAGTATTAGCACCAAATTCAAAAAGACAATCATAGTATACATAAACATAGGCTTGTTTCCTGCAAGAGAGAAGCGGTCAACAGTTTTCAATGATGCCGGCAAGACATCATGATGTTTATGATCATTATGAGAAACACCGAATTGTGGAGTATAACGCATGTTAAAATTGTATAATATTCTCCCCCACCCTTCCCGCATTTTATCACGTAACACATATATATCCCCGGTGGGGTGTGAAAGCGTCTCAGGTTACCCCCCTTTGACGCGCTCTTGTTAAAACTCGGAATTGCAGCATTTCACGTCAGAGCAGGAAATTTTATGGCAGTTTAATATTTAAGAGTGGGTGATTAGAATAATTGGGGAGCAATAACGGTCCTTTTGAAGAGAGGAAATGCCCCTCTAAAAGACGTATGACTTGATAAAGATAAACTATTTCTTTCTGCTTAATCCCTATTTTGTCGTAAATAACACGGGGTCGGCCATATCGTCAACAGCCGTGCATGATTTAACTCCAAGTATATATACGTCTGCATTTGGTTTGAACTCCCCCAATCGGCGCTCAATATCTTGATGAAAAGTCAAACACGATGAACCTATAGAGTATATACATGAAAAGGAGTTAGTATTCCAGCTCAAAGATAGCATCAACAATTTGACAAGTCAAGCGGAGTCATCACTCTTCATAGTTAGAGAAGAGATTAGTATCTGGCCAATCCTGGGACCATATACTCGAGAAACATCTTCGTCATTTAAATGCAATACTGGAGAAAGTGGACTTGTCATAACTAGTTTCGTTTGGAAAGATCAAAGGATTCGAAGAATACCATATCAAATTATTATACAAAGAATAAAGTTTATTATCTACGTGTTTGGTCAAGGTACCAAATAGTCTTTCTGAATTGAGAATTATTAATGGTTAATAAGTGTGTTGTGTTAGTCGGTCTATCTTGTTATTATATAAGTGATTTTTCGCCGTAAATGTAACTTAAACCCAGTGACATAGACTCGCCATATTTTATTGCCATATACCCGGTTTGCATAAAGCGATATACCCCGTTGTCTTTTATTTATGTATCAATAACATATTTTGCACACCTGTCAAATTATATTTTAATCATGGAGAAATAAATTAGTTTTTCTCAACTTTTCTGTGATTTTCTGTCCAGTCCCTCTCATATTTCTCCGCCCCATCTGAACACTTTTTTTTTGCATTGATGGTCATACAAGACTATAATCTTCAGATACGCGACGACATCAAAGGAAACATGAGTTTTATTTATTAGTACCTCTGTAGATTTTTGACGTTAATATGCGCATGATAAACGCCTCTTTTAGAAAATAGCGCTGAGCAGATTACAGCGGATAATTGAAATATGACAAGAAAAGAAAATGAGCTTCTATGGAACCCTTTAATTCCTCGATTTGCCAGATGTAAAGACCGAAAATGCAGATATGTAAAAACTGAGACGGATCACTTCGCCTCGTTTATGATGTATATAATACGATAGCCATATTTATATGACAGGCAAACAAAATAACATCTCCGCAGAAAATGGTAACCGCGGGACTGAGATTTCTGGCATGGATCAATTTCTCACACTCTGAGAGCAAGTATACAAAAGGCTATGTGTTTCCTTATCGGATTACGGGTAATACATTTTAGATAGTTCCAAGATCACATATTCCGCCTTTTTGAAGGGTCTCTCAGCGGTATAGACGAGTTCGAGTCATCCATCTTTATTATTACTCGTACATTCACGGCGAGAACTTCCTGTTGCGTTTCAGTTCGAAGGAGGAATTGGTGCTGGGCTGAAATTTACGAAAAACGCATTTTGAAGTTTTTCTGACACGCGATATGCACGCACTAATCATTTCACCATATTCAAATAGTTTTTTCTGAATGTTTCTGGTCGAGAGGTTAAATCATAAAGCTCGGCTCGAATAAGAAGCAGCGGGCGTGCAATAGCTCAACATTAATATTTGACATGTGCGCACTAAGGCTTATTTGTGATTATTATGCAGAATGAATTTTCCCCCTGGATTCGTCAAGATACAGAACTGTGCGGAGACAAAAAAAAATCCTCAAGAAGTCGAAAAATTCTATTACATTTTTATAGTCATGTGCAAATTGAATACGAAAATAGATTGGGCGATAGTTAGAAAATCATGCTGTCGTATTGTGTATATCAAAGGACAAAACATTACTAATAAAAATTACTGCTAAAAAAAAATAAAAATTTAGGTGCTCATAGAAAACACCTTAAAAATTCAATACTCTTTGCGTGATTACGAATATACTTGTTTGACGACCCATTACCGCCACATGGAGCCTGTTTACAGCACTATGATATTCATGCACCCTACCGCTATCTTCATAAATGTCTTATTTCCCAGACACTGTAATGAAGGTTGTTTTCCAAATAACGACACAAAAAATTGAATAGATATATACCAGAGAACTTCGGGTGGATATACTTACCGATTTTGCTGTTTTGCTGTTAGAACGGCGGATTTAATCAAAATTGTCTTCATTCTCTAGTCAATTATGAAATAATTATTTTCGAAAATTGAAAAAAAAAATGATTGCCTACTATCGAACAAATGACGAAATTGTCTTCTTTGTGACGTTGTACTTCCTCGATCACACCTTTGACGTCATATCCCTTCAAAAGTCAGGGGTGCAGGTGAAACGAACGAACGAGATGGAAAACGAAATGTTTAATCCGTGTAACACTAATAGCAAAACTATTATCCCAAAACGAGGGCATGGATGGCTATTTTTCTTTAAACACATATATACAAATAAACGACAATTATATTTTTGTTTATTTACACTTCATTTTCGAAGTTTTATGACGTATCGTCTCCACATTAGCTGAGTATATGTTGAAATATGCAATATGTATTCTGTACGACTGCTCATTCATTCATATAAAACATAAAAAGTGACCTCGTTTAGCGTTTAACAAAAACTGCTCGCACAATTGCATTAATGTCGAACAAAATTATGAAACAAGATTTACTGGGAATTTTGGTAGAACTTTCTTGTGTATGATTGTCCTGATAAATGCTTAAATAGCCGAATATATTTCTGTTGCAGACAGTATTTATAAAATGGAATTTTAAACTTGTTCCTGAAAAAAGACGTTGATATAGTAAAATGCTAATCATTGGCATGTATATCATTGTCATGTATATCATTGGCATGTATATCATTGTCATGTATATCATTGGCATGTATATCCAGTTTATTCAAATTGAACGGATATTTACAGACAGTTTTTTATCGTCTAGATGTTTTTTTCCAATACTTTCTACAATCCAATGAAAATGCATGATATATTTTTGAAAATTTGAATCGACAGCTCAGGTGTTTTGAAGCCAGAATTTATAATATACCTCAATCACAGTTATAATGTGCCTCAATCACAGTTATAATGTGCCTCAATCACAGTTATAATGTGCCCCAATCACAGTTATAATGTGCCTCAATCACGGTTATAATGTTCCTCAATCACAGTTATAATGTGCCCCAATCACAGTTATAATGTGCCCCAATCACAGATATAATGCTCCTCAATCACAGTTATAATGTGCCTCAATCACAGTTATAATGTGCCTCAATCACAGCTATAATGTGCCTGTTCATTTAACCACCATGGAGATCTGAAACACAGTATACGGTATACTCAAATCGTTGAAGGGAATTTGATACAAGCTAGAAAAAAGTATACGCATTCTGTATCCGACACGTTACAAAACCTAACCCCTTGAGACTTTTATTAAACACGATGAGTTACTGAGAAATCGTCTATACTCTTGTGTTGTTCAGCGAAAACTCATGTGTAGTATTTTACAACCCCTTAAGTATGTGTGTAATTTGTAAAACGAAATTATAAATCCTACTTTAGCAAAATCTCCTTTCGTAAAAGCCAATTCATCTTTAGTTCGATGTCTTCTAAGTTCTCGGAAATAGACAAAATAAATACATAATTCTTTATTTCCATGATCAATAAATACAAGATACAGATTTTTCACTTTTGAATCATCTGGATTTCGCACATGGTATCAATTCCAAACCATACCAAGGAACCATACTAAAACTGCTTCTAGTCTAAATGAATTTAACCGAATGATAACTTTGAATTTCTAGACTGTGTTTTATCTGAAATGTACCCTAAATATATGGGTTTTATATGCATATAAGCAATGCAGATATTTGTAGATAAATGGCAGCGTCTTTGTAAATATGTTTGTGTAGTTTTATTTTGTACCCTGTTGATTTTGTTAGTGTTTGTCATATCGATGATAATATTTCCTCTGTGAGCTAATGTTTTACAGCTCTTAAAATCGACTTTAAATAAAGCTCTTATTCCGGCCTTATTCCTATTACTCGTCGTTTGAGCGATTAACTTTATTGTGTATATGAATATTCACATTTCTATAACCAAAGTATCAAATTCATGACATAGCCCATATGATCTCTAATATTCGCTTGTTCTAGCCAAATGGTTAAAAATGGGAACAATGAATACGACAGCGAAATTACGTTAAATTTAATTATTCCGAACTACTTGTATTGACCCCATACACTCATTTATTCAAAGTTTTCTTTCTGAAGAACGTTTTCGTGCTAATATGAAACCAATGAATTATAAACTACACAAAGAGTCTAATAAATGTTCAAATAAGGGCGATTGTTCGACACCGCTTAATTGTTTCATGATAAAATATTTATGAACAAATCAATCGCAGGGCATTTGCGGATGGGTATAATGGTAATTTCCTGTACGACCAAATTAGATTTTAAGTAGTTGGCTTAATTGTTCGCACGTGTTCCAAGTCGAAGAAATCATCTGCCCAAATGTACACATTTAAATTATCAGAACAAGTAATTAGTTGGATATTAAAAGTTTAAACCTTTCATCAACGATAAATTTTTCATGAAATCGCGCGCCATCGCCTTTGTCTGCTCTGAAGAGACGTTTATCGAAGATCTTGTAGACATATCTCGGAATTAACGTGTCATCGTCTTTCTCTGGTCAGACCAAATAGCCACCATGGCTCCACCTTTGGCTCCAGTCCCCGAAACAAACCCCTGTTATCTGTCAAACAATTAGTAAATGTTAATTGCGATGGCCAGTCTCTCTTAATTCTGGACAATTACCAGACTTCACAGCAAGCGAGCAGACGACACTTGAACTTCCGGATTGATTTTCGTTAGACGAGCTAGTTTGTAGGTTCCCATCACGGAGGTCTTTTGTTTATCCCATCATTACGTAAACCCCGATATCACTTCGAAACGGGTATGCTCGAAGGAGGCAAGTGGAAACATTGAGCTCTGGAGGGCAGCATCCTTCCAGCCCTGTTCTCCTAATGTCCTACATTCACAATATATTAAGTCTAAAGGGCCGATATTTGTTTGTCTTCTGCACAAATTTTTGACAAAAAGCAACATTTCAACATGAGTGTAAAATATAGTTATATCCGACAATAACAGACATCTCGACATTTAGTACTCAACTGTCGTCCGTGATGAATTGCTTACAATATAAACTAATCCCCCCAAATCCATGTGTCTAACAAACAATATAAGACCATGGTCAACGGTTTCCAATGGTTCCAGCAAATACGCTTCGAATCTGCTGAACTATTAGCTAAGATGAAATCTTAGCTACTGAACTACATGTACATAGTGTAGTTTAATGGTCATGTTTTTCACCACTCAAGCAACTTGATCCAGAAAGAGGCAGATCTGTCAAACCTATGTATAATCGCCTCCCTACCCTTGTCAACATTCCACATGAAAGGATTTCTTGGTTTAGTCATGACACAGGTAGTATTACTAATTCGATGCCATCATCCCGAGCTATTTATATGGTCTGACCTCAGGAATATGGTATACGCAAGTTGTCCTTTGCGCAAATTGTCTTTGACTTGGATTGTAAATCTCATAAAATTGAACGATTATTTATTTTCACTGATAAACATATATCTGTATCACCATTTCATAATCTCTCCCTTCACTCTTCTGTACTCTGATTTCTATTCATGTACTATTAGTCTCTTGAATTATTCTAAAACACAAATTTTTGATGAACGTCTAAGAAATAATATGCTGTATCCCTTTCATTATTGGCACGCCATCTGTTTCTTGGTGTAAAATTCCAATCGCTAATCAAGCTAAGTGAGATGTACGTTATATCAGGTTATAAATCCTGTTTTCTGGAGTAGTCTTGGCGCCTCCTCTTATAAATATTTTCATCAGATGACTTAAACAGACCCCTATAAATTTCACGATCGGAAATTTCCCTGTATATGCCCACTCAAAGAGGTATTAACCTTTTCTTAAGACTCCTTGACTGGGTTATAGCAGATGGATTAGACCAATATAAACAGAGAAATTAGCGAGGCGATTTTTGGCGGGTTTAAGAGGCTTCTGGCAAATATTTCCTAGTGGTTTGGCTAATTAGTACTATACACTGTGTATATTAGCTCGTTAGTAAATAGATACTTGAAACAGCGCTTGTATTGAGACGCATGTGGTAGTCGTTGTATAAGTCTTGCTTCGATGACGCAACTCGCTATTTGGGAGGCGGTGGTGGAGGGGTCTTAAACTCCATCACAAGGCGCGCTCCTCAAACCTCCATAATTCGCTATCTAAACTAACCAATTAAGGTTAATAATGTTTTGTAAACTAATTAAATAGAATAAACAGCCAGGCGAGATTAGCATAATTAGGGTGGACAAGATAGCAAAATAACCTCACTCATTTTACCTGGTGCTTGATTATGACATTGCAACACCCGACTTGTATTCGTTGTTTTACGCAACCATGGAACCTACAAGATCTCTTGTAGGCTTCATGGCGCAACTGAGTATTTATAATAGGTGTCAGATTATCTTTTTCAACAGTGTCAATGATGATACACGAGTAGTGTGACTAACGTCACAGGACCTACGAAGTAGAGTAGGCATTGGGACTCTGACGCGCACTGAACTCTTGCCCCCCCCCCCTCCCCCCCAAGTTAAGATGAGCACAGCCCAAGTAAGAATCACCAGTGATTTTCATCAAAAATCACCAGTAATTTTCATCTTAAGTAGGTCAGCTCAGAACTTGCTGGTAACAGTCCCCTAATGCACGTTCATGCCAAAAATCAAGGCTCTAAACGGTTCTCTTTGCCGACGAAAGGACTACGATGGACTGACTCACTCACTCATTACCGGACAATTTGCAAATGAGAGCCTACTTCGTAGGAAATTATTTTGGAGTACCATTTGAGTCTTTAGGCGTTTAATGTTTGATGCAGTTAGGGGGTTTGCATCATGGATGAGGCAAAACTATTTTTCATTTGATTGGATAGGATTAGTGTAGTCTTGTGGAAAACATACAGTGTCGGCCACAATGGTTGGTGCATTGTTGGAAAAATCTAAACTGGGACAAAAAATATAGTTCTGACGAATCACATCGGCCCTGGAGTATTTCTATCGAGGGTTTGTGAATCTGTGAAGGATTATCTGGTCGACAATCTACCTGTAGTGTACCATTTGCATATGCAAATACCCACCTGTGACTCAGAGCCATACCCACCTGTGACTCAGAGCCATACCCATCTGTGACTCAGAGCTATACCCACCTGTGACTCGGAGCTATACCCACCTGTGACTCAGAGCTATACCCACCTGTGACTCAGAGCTATACCCACCTGTGACTCAGAGCTATACCCACCTGTGACTCAGAGCTATACCCACCTGTGACTCAGAGCCATACCCACCTGTGACTCAGGGCCATACCCATCTGTGACTCAGAGCTATACCCACCTGTGACTCGGAGCTATACCCACCTGTGACTCAGAGCCATACCCACCTGTGACTCAGAGCTATACCCACCTGTGACTCAGAGCTATACCCACCTGTGACTCAGAGCTATACCCACCTGTGACTCAGAGCTATACCCACCTGTGACTCAGAGCCATACCCACCTGTGACTCAGGGCCATACCCATCTGTGACTCAGAGCTATACCCACCTGTGACTCGGAGCTATACCCACCTGTGACTCGGAGCTATACCCACCTGTGACTCAGAGCTATACCCACCTGTGACTCAGAGCTATACCCACCTGTGACTCAGAGCCATACCCACCTGTGACTCAGAGCCATACCCATCTGTGACTCAGAGCTATACCCACCTGTGACTCGGAGCTATACCCACCTGTGACTCGGAGCTATACCCACCTGTGACTCAGAGCCATACCCACCTGTGACTCAGGGCCATACCCATCTGTGACTCGGAGCTATACCCACCTGTGACTCGGAGCTATACCCACCTGTGACTCAGAGCTATACCCACCTGTGACTCAGAGCTATACCCACCTGTGACTCAGAGCTATACCCACCTGTGACTCAGAGCTATACCCACCTGTGACTCAGAGCTATACCCACCTGTGACTCAGAGCTATACCCACCTGTGACTCAGAGCCATACCCACCTGTGACTCAGAGCCATACCCACCTGTGACTCAGAGCTATACCCACCTGTGACTCAGAGCTATACCCACCTGTGACTCGGAGCTATACCCACCTGTGACTCAGAGCTATACCCACCTGTGACTCAGAGCTATACCCACCTGTGACTCAGAGCTATACCCACCTGTGACTCAGAGCTATACCCACCTGTGACTCAGAGCTATACCCACCTGTGACTCAGAGGAAGTGACGATGGTAATCGAATTCTTTGCTAGCCATTTAGTTTTCCTTAATATGCTGTATGCTGTAGATTGCACGAGTCACTATGTACTATTTATCAATAATATCTAAATGACGTTTAATAAACTGAAAAAGGGGGAAAATGAAATAGTTTCGAGGATTTCTTTAGGCAGAGTTACTTCCCTTTATTACCCCCCCCCCCTCCCCCCCGACATATACATTATGAAACGGACTGGATCCAGTCTAACTAGAACGTCACTTGTTGGCGTAAGACACAACGGTTTGCTCGACGCATGATTTTGTAAATGAAATCAAGAAAGGGTACATTCTCCCGGAAAGGTCGCTTCCAATTGCGTTTGGACAACAAGTGTGCGCACGCCTTGGCATAACTACAGGATCAAACTGTGAGCACGCCTTGGCATAACTACAGGATCAAACTGTGAGCACGCCTTGGCATAACTACAGGATCAAACTGTGAGCACGCCTTGGCATAACTACAGGATCAAACTGTGAGCACGCCTTGGCATAACTACAGGATCAAACTGTGAGCACGCCTTGGCATAACTACAGGATCAAACTGTGAGCACGCCTTGGCATAACTACAGGATCAAACTGTGAGCACGCCTTGGCATAACTACAGGATCAAACTGTGAGCACGCCTTGGCATAAATACAGGATCAAACTGTGAGCACGCCTTGGCATAACTACAGGATCAAACTGTGAGCACGCCTTGGCATAACTACAGGATCAAACTGTGAGCACGCCTTGGCATAACTACAGGATCAAACTGTGAGCACGCCTTGGCATAACTACAGGATCAAACTGCTCTGATAATGTGTTCTTTGGGGTTTGCACCAGGGGTCACAGTGAGGTTGTGTTTTTAAAACTTATTTGTTTTCATCAAAATGTTTTCACTATAAAAATCCAACAACACCGCAGATACTGCTGAAAAGAAGGTAAAATTTTAATTTAATTTAACCTTATGGCCGATGACGTTTTGTGACAAGAAAATATCTGGCTGATTGTGGGTAGGCCTTCTATGTTGTCGATCTCGATTGTGTTTGTCTAAATTGTGTTATATCAGAGTTTCAGTTTGATAGCATGTGTCATAAAGGTGCAGTGTTAACTGTATGTACGAAAGAGTGTTGCTAAAGGAGTTCATTCAATTCGTGAATTACAATGCATAATCTAATCTGACCTCTCAAAGAAATGCCAGAAAGGGCACGTTTGAGGAATCCGTGCACTTTTAAGTTCAGAGTGAGTGAGTAATAGGGTTTAACGTCGTTTTCAACCTTGTTTCAGTCATATCTCGACGGTCAGGCAGTTTTTGGGGACATGTATTCAAGGTAGAATATCCAAGCACTTGTACATCAGGGTCATGATAATGTGTGAATTTTCCCTCAAATTCATGTTATATCCATAGCCCAGCTTCCAAGGTTTTCAGATTTCAAGTCAATGGAACACTCGTGGATCGCGTATTGAGTCAGCTTGTGTTCCAACCTTCAATCAGGGTTATCTCCCCTTCTGCTAGTCGATGGACCCTGCTGTCAGTCAATCATATACAGGGCGAAAAAACGCCCTGGCATTCTCCACACATTCGGTCTTCACCAAGCCATGTAGCCTTTGACGGAGATTAAAAGTGCGAAATTATCAGAACTTCTCTGTATATCAACAACTTGAATTAACCATTATTAATCAATTGCAGCGCATTTGGGGGATTCGGCAGACAAAAGAAAAACAATCGGTGACTATCGGTAATTAAATAACTGTTCATCCATTCACTACAACAACACTATATCAACGCTAACGGTCATGTGTTTGAAAACAAACAAGCAATGTTTGTTTTTCGGAATCAATCAATTCCCACCCCACATTCACATATGCAAAATTAAATATCTCAGTATTCATTATGCTGATAAGGTCTGTTTGGCTGGTAAGATCCAAGTAGTGTGAAATGATGTTTTAGTACAGGGCTATATAGTCCGGGATGTTAGGGCATAAAAGGGACTGTTTGGTTCAGATTCTTCCAAAAGCACCAAATTTGGTCCATATGTCGCAGATACAATACCTTTTCGATTTTTGACGGGCGCCAAGGTAGTTGCCCACTGGGGCCGCCGTATTGGCGAAATTCATTTTGGCCGTCACCCGGGTTAGAGGTCAATCGTATTTAAATCAACAAAATGGATAGAATCATGAATAATACAACTTTTTAGTGGTTATCGGTGTCGGGGAATCCGATTTTGATCTTATTTCAACGGTTTGAGGTCAAGGTCACCATAAAGGTAATTTTGGGGTCAAATTCGTCATTTTTAGTGGTTTTTAGTCGAGATATATAAACTAACTCATTT